>RJWJ010031722.1:0-19003 GCA_004363605.1 Indri indri
AAGGAGGGGGAAGATATGCACCATCATATTTACTCACTATTCCTGTCAGATATATTAATTTCCAATTCATGCTCATTATGGCCATGTGAAATAGTTCTAGGGATTTCATTGTTTTTCGTAATATAGCTGTACCACTGATGTATGAAAATATCTCAGGAAAAAATAGCCTGGTAATTGGAAAGACAGTCAGGAAAACATACACCAATTTCTTTTTCAAATAGACGGGTAACTGAATTTTCTAGACATTGTGTGAGCAACACATATCCAATATGTCAGTCAAACCTTTGGGCCTATCTTTTAGTTGGAATTCTAATCCATTATATCGTTTTATTGGCAATGATAGAAAAACTAGGCTACATCTTTTATTTAACATAAAATGTTATCTTTTACCCTATCTGAAAGTAGAATTTTTAAAGTATAACAGCAGGAACCCCAAAAGCATAAAACAGAACATAAAATAACAATGAAAACTAGTTTCCAAATAGACACCTCCAAACCTTACATTATAGTCTCAGTTTTATCCATGGCCGCTTTAGCCTTGATTCATGCATTCGTGGTGATGGGAGCTGCACAGCTAGACCCATGTATCAAGTTGGGGGAACACTCCTCACTATTAGTTCCGACTCCAGTATTATAACACAAATCATGGTAATATTTCTCTATCTCCGCATTTCATTGGGAAAAATACAATCTAGCACTCTACACACTCATAAATTATGACTCGATTCTTCTACTGTTTATGATTATTACCCTATTCCATATAAAAAAAGATCTTTTTAAATAACATTTTAAACTAAAATAATATTATTTTAAATAACATTTAAATAATTTTAGTTTTGTTGAACCTATCATTGAAATTTTTTTTTAAAATTACAAATAGGAACGTTATAATGTCAACAGTGATGTATTAATAGTATTCTATCCACTTTCCATATTTATGAACCAAATCTCTCCATACATATATATCTTAAGGTTAAATGATTGCTGTGAAACAGGAATAGGGAGCTGAAAGTGAACACTCAGTTCTGTTTGCTGCAGGCCTAATTACGGACACTTATTAGCACTAGTAGGGGTTACCCCAGCTGCTTAGAGAACCTGGGCAGCGAGGCCACGGTCAGGAGCCTGAGGCCTCACTCCAGAGGTTTTACTCTGTTCTGTGTTCAAAGAGAATGCTTCTGACCCTGACCAGTGGCCTGTAAACATATAGCACTCTCAATTGGGGCTGGGGTGGGGGACGAGGTAGGGCCGAGAGTATGGTTGGATCAGCCCAAACCTATCAATGCTGATAGAAAAATAATCCCAAACTGTATTTTCTAAACAAGCAGATTTTTGTGAATACAAGATAGATTTATTACTAGTAAAACTAATAAGAAGTATAAAAGTTTAAGCGGGTTCCAAAGACCTTTCAATAATGGCCAAATGTGTTTTTAATAACATTAGATTGATTCATCTTCATTATAGAAAATTCAGAAAATGCAATTAAGCAAAAATTGGAAAATACAAACCACCTGTAATCTAGAGATAAATTCTATTAATGTTCTGGTGGACATGTTAATTAATTGATTAACTAAGTATTTATTAAGCAACTACTATGTGGTGGGGGTACTGACCTAGGTGCTAGATGCTAAAGATGATGAACTAGACGGATAAGGCCGTGTTCTTACAAAAGCTACAGTTTACAGATACACAATTTAAAAAGACACACTCCATATGATTCTCTTCTACAGGCTGTTAGGGAAATTACTCAACCAAAAGTTTTGCCAGATCTGCTCTGTGCTCTTCCAGCAGCAGTCATACTCAAGCGTCCTTTTTACTGCTTCTTATAACATTAAACTTCATACTAGTTTTTAGTCAAATAAATTTTGAGCCTATCTAGAAAATCGTATCCCTAAGCACACTGCACTAGAACAATAGTAAAAAGAGAAATTTCAAAATTACTATGAAGTCCCCATCCAGATTTCTTTTAGTGCTAATTTTTATGACTGCGTATATACTTTCTGTTACAGAATTTCAGTAAATACTACACTTGGTTTTGCTTGTTATATCACAAAGGCTCAAACATCTCTCTAGAAAGAGAATATGGGAAGAACGTTTTGCTCTGACTTTATTTTAGTGCCTTTCAAACTCTTTGATTGAATCCTTTGAAAATAATAGCAAGTTCTATTGCTACTGCTCCTTGTTAATATGTTCATCTTATGATGAACATTATGTCCCATGTCTCTAAAACAGACACACTGCATGTCCTGGAAAGAGGACTTCCCTAGAGCTTAGGTGGTCCATTCCCAAAGGCAGTGACCATAGCAGCGATTCTGCCACCCCAGCGTGCCCAGAGGAGTCACTGCTTAGAGTGCGTTACAGAGTTTAAATCTGGGCACTTCCCAAGTCTCATCAGAGTGCACACTGCGTGGTCATGGTGGAAATGTCAGACACCTTTCACTTATTTATTTTCAGAAAGAAATAAAATGTACCAGGCTCATAGGAAAGAAGAGATTAAATAACCACATGGAGGCTGTATGAAGAAAGAGCTTACAGAAGATTCCAACTATACATATATAGGAGGTAGTAGACACTTTCTCATTACATACCACTGTGGACTTCTTATGTGGAAATGACAGGTAAAAAGGCATTCCCATGGCTTAGAAATACTTGTCCACTCAAAACTGTATCCTAGGCACACTCCTGATTTTCTCAAAAATTTCTACAGTATATAGGCTCCTAGCAATCGTTTTATTAACGGGATCTGGTCACAAAAGCCTGACTCCCAATATAAAGAAATATACTATTTATCCTTTTCAGGATGGGCTCGAGGACAATATATAAATCAGGCCCATTCTGGAGTTAGTGTTAACTGTTTCTCTAGCTATTGCTTTGTCTGACACTTTCAGCATGCCATGGCTCACACATAGAAATAGTACTGATATAAGGGGTATTTTCTATTGCTCTATGAAACAGTAAGTACCACACATAGCAGAAATTTGCAAGTGTTCTTATTAATTTGGTTATACTGGCCAATAATAGTCAGCAGGCAGGCCATAAATTCTCCCTGTAGATTTTATATTAGATTATGACACTGAATAAAATGAAATAAACAAATATTCTTGTCATGGTGTCTAGCTAACTGAATAAAATGACAAAAAGATTTGGTAACATTTTTAAGGTAAAGAGTATTATATTTAAAAGCATAATGCACATTACTACATGGGGCAGAATATCACGTAAATACTTGCCCACTTATATATTTAAATACTTTCATATATATCATGTATATACATATATTTATGTGAATATGCGATCTGTATCATACGTGTATACATATAAACTCTGTAACTTGCTTTTTTGATTTAACAATATGTCTTGGATATCTTTCATGTCACCACATACACATTTATCACATTTTTTTCTAAACAATGTGGTATTCCAAAATAGATTTAACTATTCCCCTATTGAGAGTGGTTCCAAAATATGGGGCGATTATGAAAATACTATAATGGATTCATTTTTATGATTTCTGTAGTATTAATAAATATTCTTAACAATGGAATTTCTTGATCGATTCTAATAGATGCTGCCAAATTGTCACCTTTTTTTGCCAAATTGTTTTCAAGATGTTAGAAATATGCGTTCCCATCGATAGTAAATGGGAGTGTCAGCTTCCCCCCGTTCTCACCAGTGTTTGATGTCATCAGTCTTTTCAATCCTGCGGTATCTGTGAGGCAAAAGGATCTCTCACTGCTGTTAATTCACAGTCTTTACATGTATTGATTGGCCATTTCTATTTCTTTGGTGACATTCCCGTTCACATCTTCTGACTATGTTCTATTGGGATGTTTGTCTCTTCTTCATGAATTGTTGACTCTCTTTATATAGTTTGGATGTTAAGCCTTGCTTTATGTGTTGTAAATATTTTCTATCAGTCTAACTTATCTTTTAACTTCGTTTGTGGTATCTTTTGTTATACATAGTTTAAAATTTTAAAGCAATTACTTCTGTCAGTCTTTTATGATTCCTGGGTTTCCTTCCATAGAAAGCCCTTCTCTATCATGAGAAAATAAAAATACACTTTTCTATTATTTCTAATATTTACAGTTGTATTTATTATGCCTAGTTCTTTAACTCTTGAGTTAAAGAATTAAGGAATGCTGTTTAAAGTATTTCTGAATTCTCCTTTAAAACGTACCTTTTGTGCAATCTGACGTTTTAAATTAACTCAATACCATTTTGTAAAGCCTGCTTTAAAGTATAAGCATGGTTTTCTAGGACTATGGGCCAACAAAATTGGGGAGCTGGTTTAGACAGGGAAAGGCTGCTGCTTCCTTCCCTGAAGCAGAATGTGTAGCTAGTTATTACCTTACTATTCTGTTTTGAGGAAGGAACACTTTACTACACTATAGGAAAAAAAAGTTTCAAAGGGAAAGGAGAGAATAATACCTGCTTTTAATATATTATTCCCAGGCGTGTGGATAGTAGGGCTTTAGGCTCATATGCAATTACTTAATTTATCTTAGATTTCAGGTTACTAAGCAGCCACACAGAAAGAGATAACTTCCAAAGTCAAAGAGGCCTGATTTCAAATCCTGCATTCAACTGCTTATGAACCCCATGAGGTTGGGCAAGTCATCTGTTGTCTCTGAAGTTGGTTTTTATATTTACAAAATAGAGCTAACACCTGTCCTCGCAGGATTAAGTGAAGTGACTCTGGTAAATCACTCACGCAGAGTCTGCCCCATCCTAAGAATGTGCTCTGTCTCCTGTTCACCAGTGTGCCCTCCAACTCCTACCAAAGCAGCTCTGGAGAGAATGCGATAGAGGTCGTGCATTTTCCCAAAAAGCAAAGAATGTTCGAACTGCAGTTGATAGCAAAGGTTGGCTACAGCTGGGACAGAAGCTCAAGAGACACCAAAGAAAGAAGAAACTGAGACTGGCCCAAGATTTTCTTTGAAATAGAA
This sequence comes from Indri indri, assembly GCA_004363605.1. Lineage (NCBI taxonomy): Eukaryota > Metazoa > Chordata > Mammalia > Primates > Indriidae > Indri > Indri indri. Next base: position 4,947 of record RJWJ010031722.1, read on the forward strand.
GTGAACCTTAAAAAGGACTGAAAGATCAGAAATTCGGTAATGGACTTGATTTACTATACGTTGATTTTCCTTTTTATTAGTCCTTTTAGTCTGGATTTTTTGGTGTGCTCTGAGTTTTACTCTATTTCTATTGGCCAGCACTGAGTCTCTGAATGGGCCTGCGTTAGTGAAGATAATTGAAAACTGGATACATAGCTGAGATTTTCTAACATTTGCGAAGGTAAATTAAGACTGCGAATGTAGCAAACAGCCCAATTAAAATAGTCGAGAGACTTGAGAAGCCGACACCTCATTCAAGAGGACATCCAAATGGCAAATAAACACAGTGAAAGATCACTAACCGAGGCAAGTTAAAGGTATGATGAGATACCACTACACATCTATTAGAACGGTTAAAATTAAAAGAAAAAACCAATACTGACAACCCTAAGTGCCAACAATGACACAAAATAACACTGTTGGTGGGAACGCAAAGTAGTACAGCCGCTCTAGAAAACAGCTTGGCGGTTTCTTAGAAAGTTAAACACACTTACTTATATGACCCAGCAACCCTGCTCCTAGGTATTTACCCTAGAGAAATATAAACTTACGTTCACACAAAAGCCCGTACACAAATATTTATAGCCATTCTATTCATGAGTGCCAAAATAGTGAATCAACCCAAACGTCCTTCAGTGGTTCAGTGGATAAAGCGTGGCACAGTTGTACATTGGAATACCACTGAGCGATAAAAAGGAGTGAATTGCCGATAGGAATCTCAAGTGCATTATGCTGAGCGGAAGAAATCAGTCTTGAAAGCTTACATACTGTATGACTCCATTTATAACATTCTCGTAAAGACAAAACTATTGCGAAGGAGAACAAATTGGTGTCCGTCAGGGAGGAGAGCAGGGGTGATACAAAGTGACAGCACCAGGGAGGTTTCTGGGGTGATGGCACTTTTCTGTATCCATATTGGGGTGGCAGTTACATGAATTTAAACATGTTAGAACTTACAGAATTGTATACATAAAAGAGTTAATATTTCCGTATGTTTATTTTAAAAAGCAGAAAAGAAAGCACAGCGTTTTAAGACTTTTAAGACTCAAACTTTGAGTGGACTGAGTGAGCTCTGTTCCATATATGACGGTCCGACGTCAGCCCCTTGTCCTTCCCAACACCTTCAAACATGTGAAAGAATAAAAAATAAAACAACAGCAACAAAACACAAAACCTCTTCTTTTGTTTGTGTTTTTACTGGACCAATTTTATTATTATCCACTAGAGTCACCGTTTTCCTGCACAGGCGATGCTTCCCGTACTCGCAGCGCGTCCCGCAAGGAAACCATGTGTAGCGCCTCACCGCACTCTGACCTCCACCTGATTATTTGGAGCTACCGAAAGGCTGATCAGCAGTAGCTAGCTGGTCGCCAGGGCCTTTGACTTTTTAGCAACAACTCTGCTACCACCATGATACAACTTCTCCTTCCCTCACCCTCCCATTCCCTATTTTTATTTATTTATTTTGGGGGGGAACAAGTTGTCTTTAACCCTTGGACCCAATTTGAAGGCAATGGAAATAATTAAGACTGACATTTCTAGGGTTAAACGTCAAGTAGGAGAAAGAGCTGAAAAAGGAAATTCCCCAGCTTCTTAGTAATGAAAAGCTGAGGGTATACCTTCTGTGGCTGTCTGTGAGATGCTTTCACATCCATGTGTCAAGGGTTTTTCAAACTGACAACTTGCAAATTTGAAATACAAAAATGCCCAAAGCGATATTTTAGTGGCTCAGGGAAACTCTTGTGTGGGAAAAAGAATTCTAAAGTGAAACGTCTCTTGAAATCACACAGGGCCTGACCACGATACTCTAATTATGCTAATTGCTTCAATGCCCTTGCTTTATTTATGCTGAGCAGCTAAGATAAATAAAGGAAAATTGCTTTGGATCTAACTGTATTCATATCAGAATGCAAACTAGCCTGTGTTTGTTATGTGATTGCTGATCTGTTTACACTAAATTCTGCAGGTAATTGCAGTTTTGATTGCACATTTATTTCTAGCTGCACAGGTCCCAGGACTAGGTCTGTCTGTTTTTATAATTAAACCGTTTTGTAATATCTAAACTCACTAAAGAGCAAAATGATGCTTTAAGAATTTACATATTTTATGCATTAAATATAATACTTTGGTGAGCAGTGACAAAAAGGAAAAAAAGTATGTTTACCACTAAAAAAATTGGACAGCATGTCTGGATTTGAAGAAATTCGAGACATCTGTTCCAAGGCCTGTTCACTGAATGGGACAGATGCCTGGCGCATCCCTGGAATCTGTTCTTCAACACATAGTTTTTGAACTTTCAGTTGCAACTTTCATATTAGTAAAATATGTTAATAGAACATGCTGCCACTTGGTGATTCCTAAGACAATGGAATAGTATTTTATTCCCTAATGAAATGTTTGTGTCTCTGTCCCTTATTCAGAAGCTGAAACTTCAGAGAGTCAACATGGTCTTTGTTTTCTGTTCTAGACCAATCTTCTGAGGATGTTCCTGTGGTCACTTTCCTTAGCTTAGAACTCAGTTTTGATTACAGCTTCCTCTGGATTCTATCCACAGCCAACACATTTAAGGAAAAAAAACAACACACATACATACACATGGAAAAAAAATCTTTCTCTTTCTCTTTAGGATGCCCATACTTTAACATCGCAAAGGAAAAGGATGTGATAATGTCACCACTACAAATGTAGGATGGTGTCACTTCTGAATTGCTTCTTCATCCGTCATCAAATTCTCAAACAGTAATTCAGTCTGCCCTACTTAACAGAAAAGTTAATATCAGTCTATACAGACTAGCCTTCAAAGCTTCTTAACCTAGATTTTGCTCATGAAAAATCCACTGGTATGAGCTTATTTTGTCTAAAATACCTCCGAGGCATTCTCTCAATAAATATGGGTTTGTTTTAGCACCCTGATGGTATCTCTACTATTTTTCCTTCCATAGGGAAGATAACAGAAGTTGGGGAACTGTTAATGTACTCAAAGCATCTTAAGTAAACTAAACTACCCCAAGAAAAATATAATATTCTTAACACTTTCAGAAAACTACCATGACATCATAGCAGCTAGAGCAAAGAAGAATGAACCATGGCCACCTAAGAACTTCCAAAGTTCTCCATCACTTAAAAATAACATTTAACTTGAGTAATACAGTCACATTTTACCTTTGTGTAGCTGTGTTATTCTAAGTGGAGATTTGGGGAAACAGTGGATAGAACAAGAAATCTAAAATCAGACATCTCTGGGTTTGAATGTAGGATGCCCTCATACCAGCTATATCAGTGGTCCCCAACCTTTTTGGCAGCAGGGACTGGTTTCACGGAAGAAAATTTTTCCACGATAGAAGGTGTGGAGGGGAATAGTTTCAGGATAATTCAAACGCATTACATTTATTGTGCAGTCAAACCTCTCTGCTAATGATAATCTGTATTTGCAGCCGCTCCCCAGCGCTAGCATCACCACCTCAGCTCCACCTCAGATCATCAGGCATTAGATTCCTATAAGGAATGCGCAACCTAGATCCCTCGCATGTGTAGTTTACAGTGGGTGCTCCTATGAGAATCTCTGACAGGAGGTGGAGCTTATGTGGGATGCAAGTGATGGGGAGTGGCTGTAAATACAGATGAAGTCTCACATGCTTGCCTGTGGCTCACCTCCTGCTGTGCAGCCCGGTTCCCAACAGGCCATGGACCAGTAACAGTCCTCAGCCCAGGGGACGAGGACTGCAGAGCTATATGACATTGGTAAAACTAAAATTAAACATTATTTAATTGCTCTGGTCCTCAGATTCTTAAGAACCCCTCACAAGGCTGTTGTGAGAATTAAATGATGTGACCACCACTCTGTAAGGCACTTGGCACTCAATAATTATCACTTGCTATTGTTGCTGTTGCTATATTAGAAGTTAAGAATCGTCGTAAGTTTTCCAGTGACATCAATCACCACTCAAGTCTGTGGAAGTTGTTCATTACATAGTCACAGGACACACTGACACTGTAACCTACTACCTCCCTTGCTGGTCCATTGAGTAAATGCAACTTTCTCTTGCAGCCTAGTCGAGCGGGCACGGGGAGGAGGCTTGGGTCAAATGCATATTTGCTGACAAAAGCATGAAGAATTTCTCAGAAGGCTTACTTAGAAAAAGGAGCTTTTCCACTTGGCATCCTCCAAATTTGCAGACGCATTAGGTCTACAACTCCCTCCTCTCTGTTATGTCCCTGCTTGGTCATGGTCTATTGTTACATTAATCACTATCTGCAGAATTATTTATTAATGTTTCCCTATTTCCCACTAGACTGTGAGCGCCCTTCAGGCAGGGGTGCTGTCTTATTCTTCTTTTTATCCCCAGAGCATAGCATGAGGCTTCTCACACAGCAATAACCCACAAAGTGAATACTGCATGAATGTGTAGCTTGGTAGCGTAGCTTGGTAGCAAAGCTTAGGCTTTGAAGGCAGGCAGATCTGGCTCAAATCATCTGGGTGGGCACATTAAACTCTCTAAGTCTCAATTCCTTCTTAACCAAAAAAAAATTAAAAACTTAAAAAAAGATAATCACGATAATCCCTTACCTTGCAGGAATAGTATGATGAGTAAATGCCTCACCCATAACAGGGAATTTTTTTCCTGAAGGAAAAAAAATCCTATTGAAGAGAATTTAGAAAGCAAAGAAAATAAGACATTTTACTAATAAAAAAGTATGGCAGGTTTTAGGGCCAGGATATAGCTTTCCTATACACAGAACAAGAGGAAGATTCCTGCTTTCCTTGTGGTTTCTGTTGAAACAGCCAAATTTTTGTCATCCTCCAGCAGGAAGATCAGGATGCAGCATCTGAAAGTCCCTTAAAATCCAGCCACGTTCAAAAGGATGCCCCAAATACTTGCCCAAGCAGGATATAGAATTCCCACATTCACACGCAACTTCTCTTATCCCTTGGAAACCAGTTAATCAATAAACAGGAAAGCAGAATTCCGATGATCCATTTTTTTCCTACTTCATACATAAATCCTGATTTTCACATGAGATGTGATCATGCATTTATTATCTCAACACACTTATTCAAATCTTCCCAGTTATCAGTGACTCACAGTGAGCGTGCATTTGTGTATGTGCACATAAACTCACATGCAGAAAGCAATGGCACTTTCTTCAAAGGAAATCATATGATAACTCTGAGTAAAAAGACTACATTTCTGAGAAAAAGAGATAAGATCTCGACTTATTTTGTTACAGGAACCTGTTAGAACTGAGGCATCAACATGCAAATCATACAGTTGTGCTGGGCAACAATTTCTTCCTATGACAATAAGCCTGGATGTGGGCTTTTGCTCTGACTGAGACATGTGGCTACAGGGTACAGGTCAGGCTTACAAAGGGATTAATTTCCATATCCTGCCCATCTGGAGAATGCCTAGAATTCAACCCCTGAAAATGGCTCATGCCCTCAGTCTTTGCCCCAGCTATTATACAAAGACGGACAGGGAGTGGATAAAGAAGAGGAAAGTCATGAATGGGGAAGAGGGAAGGTTATCCAACAGCTGGTAGCCAATGGAGGCAGTCAATGAGCCTCCCCCTTCTCCGCATATAGCCAGAAAGTCATTGCTAGGTTGAATATCGGTATGCAAGGAATGGGGGTTGTGTCAGCTTCCTAAGGTCAAGGATGGTGTCTATTCTTCCTTTTGAAGTCTTTACCTTCTAGGCGCTAAATACACACTGGATGAACAGAAGATTTAAAAGGACCTTACTTTCTTAACAAAAATGAATGACTGTTACTTTGTGTCAATGAAGTAACCTCATTAACACGATGAGGACTGAAGGGCTTGGTAACTCCTCCGTCGCCTGGCCTTAACGACGTGCTGCCTTGGCTGCTCTCTTCATCCTGAACAATTCGCCTGGCTCTGCCGAGGCTAAATTCTACCCTGGGTCCCTTAGGTGAGAGGTACTAAATTACTGAGCCTCTGAAATGAAGCTATTTCCTATATTGCTTTTGCAGGATACCTTAATACATATTCACTAACCACTAGTTTGATTTTTTTCCCCCAATCTCATCGTCACCATTCCAGATATTGGACCCCGGGAGAACCCTATTCACTGATCCCCCATGACTAGCAAGCTGTTTAATTCACCAATGGCTTCCTTCATTATTTTACAAGATCAGCCTGAAAGAGCTCAGTATACTGAAATGTGTTTTACACAGGCTACTCTAACTATACTATAGTTAAAGCCATGTCCTGCTTCAACAACATTTAAAAACCTGTCCAGTTTTTTCCTTCATTAAAAAAAGTTCAAAGGCTGTATAACATAAAAGATATTTTATGGGAAAAGATAAAGAGAAACATTTCCCAGGTTTTTTTTTTTTTTGAGCTCTATAGATGACTTTGGTATACTGTGAGTTTATCTACTGATAATTCCTTCCCAAGACCATCAGCACCTCCAATTCCACCTGAAGTAAAGTGAGTGAAAGAGAATCATTTATATCTGATAGCTGTGAAAGGTCATGAGTGAGGAAATGCATTCTAGGTACTCCAGTTGAGTCCTAAGGATGGAATATTGGTAAGAAAACAACACAGAAAATTATGTCAAACTATGTTTGCCATTCACCATTTGATGATTATTTCAATCCTATTTAATTTTTTCAGATTTTTTTCTCTATTTTTTTTCATTTCGCTTTGTATTTTTCTTTTCATTTATTTTTTTCCTAACTTGCCTTTCTGTTTCGTCTTTGTCTCCTCTCATTTCTTTTTGTCATGATTATTTTCCCATTTTCTCTTTTGTAATCTCCCATTTCTCCTGCTCACTATGAGTTATCTTTGCCTGACAGCTAAAAAGAAAACAGGTGTTTGCCTGGTTCCTGCTCCTTCTCTACCTCCGATTTCACGTTCAAAACTTAAGCATATTAATTAATGGGTTAGTGGTCAATAATTTGGTTAGATATTTCAGAAACAACCACTCCCCATTAACAGGCTTATGTGCCCTATGACTTGAAAACTTCTCAAAGATTCTTCTGGATAAAGCTGGACAGCTGCCCATCCTTAGATTTCAGAAGGTCACATAGGGTAAATTCTTCTTTGGATGATTTAGCATACAGACATAGCATATAGAACAAAACTCATAGAAATAAATGAACCATCCTGACATTGGACCATTTCTCTAGAGCTTAGCAGTATGTTCTGACACTGTAGTTGGTAAAAACTACATTGAAATAAACTAAACCTCTACTTTCTGATTCCAGGAGCATTATGTCTGAGAATTCCTAATGCTTACAAAAAACTACTCTTTACCTAAAGTTCTCAAGATACAAGAACAACATCAGGTTCATCCAAATGTAATCGAGCTGTAATTATAGGGCACAACGATTCCAAGTATCATACTTGCATAACTTCTGATTTTGTTCCTGCCAAGATGAAAAATTATAAAACATCTGTGTTCTGAGCCTCTGACCACATAATCTTTGAGATCTTCATGATCTTTTAGAAAAGATGACTGAATGACTCTTAAAGTGATGTTAGGACAAAACTAGGATATTTATTCACCTTTTCAGAACTATTTTAATATGACCTTATTTGGAAATAGGGGTGTTGTGCAGATGATGAAGATGAGGTTATTAGCTTGAGCCATAATCCAAGGTGACTAATGTCCCTATGAAAAGGAGAAATTTGGACACAGAAAGAGACGCACACACTGGGAGAATGTCACGTAAAAATGAAGGCGAGATTAGGGTGATGCATCTACGAGCCAAGAAATGCCAAAGATTGCTAGCAAACTGTCAGAGGCTAGGAGAGAGGCATGGAACAGATCCTCCCTCACAGCCCTCAGAAGGAACCAACCCTGCCAAAACCTTAATCTCAGACTTCTGGAACTAAGACAACAAATTTCTGTTGTGTAAGCCACTCGGTTTGTGATACTTTGTCATGGCAGCCCTAGCAAACTAATACAGACTTCATCTTTCTATTAAAGGAGGATCATGGTACAGCAAGGATAGAACCATAAGCTTTGAAGTCATATAGACTAGGTTCGAATCAAGGTTCTGCCAATTAATGATTAATTGAGGCAAGTAGTTCTTTGAATGCCAATTTCTTCTTTTGAAGAAATGAAGACAATAAGCTGGGCCCAGTGTTGCGTGCCTGTAGTCCCAGCTACTCGGGACGCTGAGGCAAGACGATAGCTTGAGGCCAAGAGTTTAAAACCAGCTCGGGCAACATTGCAAGACCCCGTTTTTACAAAAAATAGAAGAAAATTAGTCAGGCGCCGTGGCACACACCTGGAGTCCCAGCCACTTAGGAGCTTGAGGTGGCAGGACAGCTTGAGCCTAGGAATTCAAGGCTGCAGTGAGCTATTATCACACCTCTGCACTCCAGCTAGGGTGACAGAGCAAGATTCTGTCTCTAAAATAAAATAAAATAAAATAAAATAAATGGTATCTACTTTATAAGGCTATTGTGACTATTATCATTTAACAAATTTTTGGGTGCCTGCTGTATATAGGAACTTTTTGAAGGTGGAAGGGTAGGGTGGTGAACAAAACAGATCTAGTTCCTGCCCTCATGGAGCTGACAGTTTACCAGGAAGAGATAAAATAATACATTTACAGATAAATAGATATGTAATTAAAACTTAAGTGTTATGAAGGAAAGGAATAGTGTGCAGTTGTGGACAGTGAGGGGCACTTAGAGAGGGCGGAACCTTCAGTGGTATGATCAGGTCAGTCTTTCTGAGGAGGTCACATTTAAGCTAAGACATAACGGGTAAGAAGGAGCAAAACAAGAGAAGATAATCTAAATAAGGCCCCCATATTCCACCTGAATCAGAGTAAGTGTTTGATTAAAAATAGTTATAGTTATTATTGGCCATTATATGCCTGGGATCTGGCTTTGTGGGAACACAACAGCATCCATTAATCTGGCATTTGGGGTCCACTGTAATATCCTTTCTCTCCAGTAATACAACACCAGACACATATTGAACTGCTCTCTATTTTCCATAACTATCCCCAAGACTTTTGGTCCCTATGCCTCAATCATGCTGTTTTCTCTTTAATCTTCCTCCCCTACTATGGCTATTATAATCACACCAGTTCATCTAGTGCTATTCCTAAAGTATTTCGGAACTTGAATAGGAACCTTCTTCCTCCTCTGACTCACTAAAACATGGTATCTATACCAAATGTACTTTAGTCTGCCTTAACTTACCTATTGTTGTATGTGTCTTATCTCTCCTATTGGATTATAACTCTCTTGAGGGTAGGGCCTTTGTCTAACTATCATGCCAAGAAGAGTGTGTGGCTAAGAAGGTGGGTGGAATTAAGTTGTCACACAGCTCATGTCTATAAGGACAGTCCAAGAAAGTGGCAAAGTTAAGAAAAACACATCAGACATAATCAGTAAATGTAAGTATTACATATTCCACATTATATGTGGATATAAAACATTCAGATAAGGAATAAGAGAGAGTATGTACCAATTAACCTCTCTTTCATTTTCCCCACACAGCAAGCACCATTCATTCACTGTTTATCTCAGCAAGTACAAAGCGTATATGTGAGAAAATCATTTTCCTTGGCTTTCTTAACACACATGGTGGTGACACATACAAGCAAAGGGGTAGGGTGGGATATAGACCATAAAAATGGCTAATGCTCTTTTTTCCTCATCGGTTTTGCTGTAAAAGACAATTAACACATATTTTTAAAATGTGCTTTTCTGGATTCAGATGTCTTTGTCTGAAAAACGGGGGTATTTTTCCCTACCTTGATCTTATTCCCAAGATCAGAAGATGAATTCGTTACGCCCTCCTCAGTACATGTGATAGTTAAGGGTAGCGGTGTTTTTATTATCGTGCTATAATACAGAGAAGGTGGTCTCAAAATATTCCTGCTATGCTGCTACAGTTATTTGGAGAGGAACGTTTCTCACCCACAGGGATCCAGCTACATCACTGCATCAAATTGAAGGTGAACCCTGAAATGTGGCTATGGCACTTCAAATAAACACAGGCCATCAGGAGAAGAAAATATTTTTAAAAAGAAATAAGGATTCCAATCCAGTATTTATAATTACATCTGAAATATGATACTTCATCCCCTGAAATGATACCACGTATCAACATCAATTTCTGAAGAAACTGTCCCCTAAACAATTTTGTCTGCCTATACGCGTATGGATTTTTACCATGAGGCTATGTCAAATGCAAGCACTTAATTCAGAGCAAACACTGTGTGCGTGTGTGTTTTTAAAGGCTTCTAAACCATATTAAATTTTCATTCATATAGGTACACAGAGACACATATTAAATAAACCTTCCACAAAAGTAACCTGTCTAGAAATGCAGCAAGAGACTTCCAAAGGGCCGAATTTATTACAAATTAATCAAATAGGTAAGATGGATCATAATGGATATTTCAGCCAATGTAAACCGAGAGGAAAAAAAACAACAACAACAAAAAAAACACACCAGCAGCAAGTCAAGAGCCAAATGTTTCTGTTTTGATTTATTTAGCATTTCCGAGATGTTTCTTCTGTGGGGAACAATATGCAAGGCATTGGAAATTCAGAAGGCACATCTTTTGTGTACCATAAAAATGTGCTGCTAACCTACAATACCCTTATAGAAATACAATTCAATAAGAAACTCAGTTGGGAAGATGTCTCAATAGAACAACATGAAAAAAATGGTCAATACGAGAATGATTTACTTTACTTTTACAAGGGATTCTGATGCCGAGAATAGAAATGCCTTTGCAACTTATAAAATAAAATCCAGATAAACAGAGAGTCACATTTTTAATTCTTACGCATCTCTAATGTGCCCCCCCCCCTTTAAAGCAGATCATCTCTCCAAATCACCACTTCTATCAAGACTATCGCTGGAGCAGAGTTACAGCGCTCAGCCCTCAGGGCAAAGATAAGTCTTCACCATTGTCACATGTAGCACACACATATTCAGCCATATCATGCTGAATGGGAATACAGTACTTTGTAGAAACAGAACTGATTCCTGCAGAATATCCTGAGATACTTATCAAGCTGTTAAAGGAGACATCAGTCTTTTGTCTGTATTGCCCTTGACACATCCTCAAGGAAAGTATCTAGAAATTCTTTGTCTTCTGAAGAACCCTCAGACCTCTTAGGTCTAATGTAGGTTAAGTGCCCCGCAGATCTCCCTAGAATAGAAAAGCACCTTGAAGACTATCGTCTGACTTACTAGAAACAAAAATAATGAAAGTGCTAATTCATAAGATCCTGTTATTTGAAGAAAAAAGCAGCAAAATGTGGAAGCTTCAGACACTATTGGTCTTGCACTGGGAAAAGCTGGAATCCTACCCTAAAATTTATCAGATACAACAATAACCTCTAAAAATCCAACAAGGGTAAAATGTATAAAGGTAAATTACCACATTATCATCCAATTATCATTGCTTGTTTTGTCAAGGGTAAATGACTACCTAGCGGCGTTCGGCGTTTGCTTATTGATTAACGCGTACAGTACCAGCCCCTCTCCCGCACAGCGGGCCCGCCCTGCCTCCCACTCCATAGCTGCGTGGACGCTGACCATTTTATTGCACGTTGCAGGCTGTGTGTAACTCTCCTTACCCATTTTAGAGGCATTAAGTGAAAATGGATAAATTATTAGAGATTACTAGGCACTGCAAAAGAAATAATTGTGTTGCTTTTATTCCTGAAAATGCAGAAAAATCACTGTGTTTAACTGTTGTCATAATTGAAATTTGATTCAATTCACAAACTCAAAACGGCACTTATCACTTCCCCATCTCTCCTGCCCATTTCATTCTCAACGACGTCGTCTGACAGAACTTTACACAAATCTCTAAAGGATAAACATTTCCCGTTTCACTTTTCTTCTTCCCACAGATAAATCACAGTAAATGTGATATTCTTATTTCTTCAAAGATTTTAAAAAATAAAACAAACCTCCCTCAGCAGATTAAACAAAACAGCCAGACTCAGACAGTAAAGAGGCACACACAACATCTGAGATTAACAGACCACATTTCATCTCAGAGCGCTTTCTTGGCATAAACAATACAAAAGGGTCACCTTAGCCACCACTGAAATGTAGCCCCCTCTGAGGCACGGAAACTATAAAACCCAGAGAAACACTCGCTCGTTCTTGAGGGCAAGAGTAAGTGACCTTTTTACTGTAGTGGTAGCTCAGAGTTTTAACCCTGACCCAACTCCTTCAAATCGCCTGCAAGCTAAAGATGGAATAAAGCAACGACACCAGCACCCCTCAGGGTTCAGCGATCAGTCCAACGGGGAATTGAACCAGAAGTAGGGGAAAGAGGCCGGGAGCAGAGATAACAGGCTGTGGGTGAGGCCTCAGATCTGACTGGGGCTCCACCACTTCCACACCACAGTCTGGGCGTGACCAAGATGTGGTGAAACCCTGAGCTGGAGGAGAGACTGGCCACTCGCTCAGCAGCAGATGTCCCAAGGAGGTAACTGTTAAGCTCGGTAGTGGTACTTTGCATCACTGAATGGAGGAACTTTGGCATTATCTAGATTCAAATACAAATGTGGGTGTTCATTATTTTAAAATGTACTGTCCGCTAAATGGAATGACTAGGAACACAAATGTATATTATATTCGTGAGGAAAATGTGATCAGGGACCATCTCAATCAACTTTCCAGGTACTTGCATTTCAAGTATCTTCTATCTCAATCTGTCAACAACTTTACAAGGCATGTATTTGTACTATTATTTCCATTTTCCACATGAGCAAACCGAGGTTTGGGGAATTTAGTTGTCCTGTGTTACATAAATAATAAATGGCAAGGCCTGAATGGGCACCCAGATGGTTCTGACTCAAATCCCACGCTAGCTCCACCTCTTGTTCTACCCAGACAAGTGGAGTCTGGGGATGGTGGCAGGGCTTGGAATTACTTCCTGGACCCTGGAAAGGAGGTGGCAATGAGAGCATAAGCACGGCAGAGATTCAGGAAAATGAGGAGGGAAGCAGGGGGGAGCTGGGGGCTAGAAGAGAAGGAAAAGACCAAACGAAGAAGCTTAGAGAAGGCTGGGGAGTTCTGAGACGGCAGACTGGGTCACTGAGGTTGAGAAGTCTGATGAGGAGGATCAAAAGGGAAACTAGCACAAAAGGAGAGTAAAATCAAAGGACACCATTGGGACTGTTTTAACTGGTAAATCTGAGCTAAGAGAGCTGAGTAACTAGACGCCGTAACTTGTGAGACTCTTAAACTCAGTTCTTTAAATTCTTTTGTCTGTGGTCAATGGTACTTGTGTAGAGGGTTGTGTATAACAAATGGGCACAAGAGTGGTTATAGCTAGGAAATCAGAAGGTCTACCAAATTGAGACCAAGAGGGTGTAAGGGATTCATTCACTCACTCATTCATTCATTCACCCACTCACTCATTCGTTCCTTTACTTATTCAAAAATTGTTTAGCAACAGTCTACTGTTGGCTGTATCCTGAAAACAACAAATGAGACCCGAATATTGCTCCTATCCTGCTGAGCCACCATGGCTGAGGAGGCAGACCACTGTTCAGTCCGTAACCGGCTGTTCTGAGAAGGAAGAAGTATGATGGGAAGACTAAAGAGGGGCCCCCCAACTCTACTGGGGTGAGGCTGGTCAGAGACTTGACTTGAGTCCTGACAAACATGCAGGAGTTAACTAGAGAGATAAAAAGGGTAGAGGGAGGAAAATGTACTCCATGTCTGGGGAATTTTGTTTTTAGCAAAGGCAGGGTGACACACAAAAAATCCCTGACATCTATATATGTGGCGTGATTGGAAAGAGACAACGGATCTGTTGCAGAGTGCTGGGGCATTGCAATAGAGCACACAGCTCTCTGCTTTTCACTCTTGGACTTGGAACCCCTGGCTGATCTCAAAGAACCAATGAGGGTAGGTCAGGCTCAAGGGTTATCTTGATGCACACTTACACAAGCACCTCCGATTCTAACATCAGATTCAATTACGCGCCCTGAAATTGAAAACCCTCCGTACCCTTGCCATCCAGCCAGAGGGACTGAATCCTGTCC
>RJWJ010031723.1:0-18935 GCA_004363605.1 Indri indri
TTTCCCTTCCCAGATAAGTCAATTAATTCATGAGAATGTTACCACTAATGAATTATTTGTGCAAGAATGTTCTCCTTAGACCTGTTTAGTTAAGCTTTCCTTTTCAGGCTTTCTCTAGGAAGGCGCTGAGATAGATCTGTCGAGGACCATGGTCTGAGCATGTGCACAAAAGCAGCCCTAGGCTGGGGGTGACAGGGCCACCTCATCCTTCTCCCACACTGTACACCTGACTGGTATCCCAGGTCCTTTGAGATGCAGTTCCCACTTTGGGAACACTCACCATATTCATTCTGTTTTTAATCTTTGGGTAGAACTAACAGATTAGAATTATCCATAGAAATTATATGTAATTATCCCTGCTTTAAGCTATTCAGAATCCGAGTCCTATATTCTATAAACTCAGAAGCCAGCAGATTAACAGTAAGCCAGCGTTCTCACTATTAATTCTTAGGCTACATGCTGTGAATATCTAACCACAAACATAAATATCCTTTAAAAAGGAAAGTAATAAATGTAAAATACTATAATACCATTTTTTTATCCATCAGATTAGCAAAAATTAAAGAAAATAATGCTGGCATGAAAAAGCAGTGTCCCCTTTCTGTAAAGTCATATGGTAATTGCTATAAAAAATATAGGCTCTGACCAAGCATTCTATCTTGCAGCACTTGTAATGGTACCGATGAAAACACTCTAAGTGTTTATAAATGGGAGAATGGTTGAAGGAACTCCGCTAGGACCATACAGTGTGCCATAACGCACCATTAAGGAGAATGAGGAAGGTCTAGTAGCTGTTACTGTCCGGTCCAGTAACAGCTGCCACTAGCCACGTGTGGCTCTTTAATTTTAAATTTATTAGCATAAAATTAAATTCAGTTCAGTTGTACTAGCCACAGTTCAGGTGCTTAGTAGCCACATGTGGATGCCATGTTGGACAGTGCTTGTCTAAAGGAATTGGCATACTGTATAATAAAGAAAGAAATACAAGTGGTAGATCAACGTATATTATAAAACCTATGCATCTTACAAGAACACAGGTTATGCTTCCAAGCCTTTTTTCTATCACGTTTTTAACACTGGTCATAGGCAAATAATTGACTACCTCCATATTTTCTGAATGTTAAGACAATTAGATGTTACCATAGTTATTACATACAAATTGCCACTTTCTTCTATAGACTCAGTGCAAGTAGACAAGACTTCTTAGAATTATTTTATGACCAGACTTGTTTCTGGCATGGCTTAGGAATGTGTCCCTTCCATTGGTGTGCAGGGGTTAACCCCTCCCTAACCACCCTCCAAACAATGAAAGCCAGTCTACCTAAGTCTTTCCAAAGGACTAGATTAAAAAGAACAAATTGTATTAAAATTATAAATATTTACCTATTTATTAATACATAAACAAGAAAAAGCCAGTTTTTATTCTAAAATAAAGATAACATTTATTATCACAAGTTGCATAAAAACACACAGCTTTTACAAAAATGATTTTTGATAGAAAAATATTTGTTTGAATACATTGTGATATTTGTAGGAACACTACACTATTGCTGTACCTCCAGCTAAAGCTTCAAAGAAACTCTTTTTTCATCATCAAAATATCCACTATTTATTTACCACAACCCATCTTTGGAAAGAAGTTCATAGTGTTTTCTGAACAAACCAAAGCATTTCCTCTTTAAGTTACATTCCTGTGCCTGGCGGTCACTTGTCTGTGTTGAACACAATGACACGTTATAATAATTAAGCCGTTATAGTTACAGAACAGTAGCACTGGAAAGGACCTTACAGATCAGTCTACACCCTCGCTTTACAGAGGGGGAAACTAAGGCCAGAGGGTGAGAGACGTCCTCAGGACACCTGAGCCCCACTCCAGTGTTCTCGCATTAATTCCTAGGAGAGTAATCACAGGTTTAAAAGGAAAACTTAATGATTCATTCCCATTTATGCTTCTGTGCTAAGAATATTATTTCTGATTTATTTGAATTAAGGAAGAAACACACTACTGAAATGGTATGAAATTCACTGTCAAAGGGCACTTAGGTTGAACGTTGGCTCCATTTCCCGCAGTTCCCCAAAAGACTCCAGTTTTTCCCTAATTCCGTATTTGGATAAATTGACACTGTGAAATCAGATGTAGCTACCACTGCAATTCATGGGAGCCAGTTTTACAGATCAGTCATTTGGGAGAACTGATGGGTTTTTCTTTTCTTTGACAGACTCCATGACAATTCAAAAGGTGAAGGGACTGCTGTCACGTCTTCTCAAAGTTCCTGTGTCAGACCTTCTGTTGTCCTATGAAAGTCCCAAAGTAAGTTGCCCAGCAAAATACAAAGTCAAGCTTACTGCCCCACATTGTGACATTAAATGTCTCTGTAAAACAACAGTTTGATTCTAAACGGGGGCCCATATATGCTTGTATATATGATGTCTTTAAGGGTAACCTGGTGCTTGGGGGAGCGTATGTGTAACACGCTTTGTCAGATCTGTCTCAGTCACACCTCTCCCCACCTTTGTTCTAATTTCAGATGCCGGACAGAGAAATTGAACTGGAAAATGACCTACAGTCGTTACAGTTTTATTCTGTGGAAAATGGAGATTGTCTATTAGTGCGATGGTAACAACCAGCTAATAAAATTTAGAGACTAGACTGCTTATCATGTCTGGGGTTCACCGGAAATAAATGATTTCTTGGAACAATTCTGTCAAAAAATGAAGTTTTACAACTTGCCCTAAGTATAACAAAGGACGTATTTTTTGTTGGGAAGAGATCATTTCTAGGCTTGTATATATAATAGCAATAATAAAGGCCTTGAACCTACTAATGATTTTCTGATCTTATTTCATATTTATTTTCATCATTGCATTTCATTATGTGAAGATTGAAATATTAAATAGCAATTAGCTACTCTAACTGAACACAGTTAATGTCTGTCATAAGACTAGTTTTAATGGAATTCTCTATTGATACTACTATTTTAAAAGGTTACTAGAATGATTTGGTTGGTCATTTTGGGAAATGTCCCTTAAACTTAGAGCGATATATCCTCTATGATGTATAACATAAATGCTATTATGTCTTCTCAGTTACACTATTTTAGAGTGCTTAAAAAATTAATCACATGCTTTTCCCTACAGTTATACCTAAACTGAGCGTATCTTCTTCTACAGAAGATGACCAGCTCTGACTGAAATTTACTTATAATTAAGTAAACATTATACAATGATAAAAGGAAAGCAAAATTAATTCTTCCAAAGTGTCAGCAATTTAGAAATATCCTTCCCTATGGCACCTAAAACCCTGAGAGAGGTATTTGCTTTTATTCATAGTCACAAAAATTTAGCTTTTTTTTTTTTTTTTTAGAATACTAAACTGTGATCTTCAGGATTTATGTTAAATGACAAAAGAAAACTTGAGTATTAGTCTACTATATAAATGTGAACTTCCTTAAAAAACCAAGGTCCAGAACTGAGAATCATATTGGTTCCTTTTTAAGTTCAAGTTGCCCACTTCATTCAGAGAGCCACAGAAATCAGACATTATTTCCAGAAACCCCAAACTTTGGTATAAGCAACCAATGCTCAAATAAGTGATCACACATTTCTGTGATTTCTTTTCAGCCGATGATTACAGAGCTGTCCTGCAATCCAGCTTGAAATTCAAACTCTTGGTTACTCATCAAGATTTAGTTTTAACCAAAAATGATAGGTAATGATGAATTACTAATTAGCAACAATGCATCAGGATTTAGAAATGTTTTTCCTTTTATAAAACAATTTGGTATTTTTCAAATCATCTTCCAATATATAAATAAAAACTTTTCTTACGCTACAGTATCAGTTGACTTTTAAAAAGGAAATTTGTGCAAACATTAAGAAATCCCACATTGGTCACAGGTAAAAGTGCCAGCCCATAATGCTCCTGGAAAGACCACACTGCCAAACCTTAGGCTTCCTTCAGACTGCCACTCAGATTATCATTTGCCTACCCTGATTTTAAACACTGCCACTCCAGATCACCGTCATCGTGCCTCGCACTGACAAGGATCGCCGCACAACTCCTTCAGTTCCCACAGTTCCGTCAGCTCCCGTGGAGAATACTGAGGGGAAGACAGCATTCCTGTCTCGCAAGTCTTCTCGCACAGCCACAGGCTGTCCTGTCGGAAAACAAAGCTGGTGTGAGAGTTGTGAAACTGTTTTGAGAGAGACAGAAAGCAAACATAAAGGCAGCTTTCTTCTAACGAAGCTGAAATTATTTCAAGGACAATTCTGTGTGTGAACAGACGGGTGAGGTTTGGGGGTGGTAGCTCCTCATTTGGGAAAGCACCAGGCCCCACAATCCTGTGGCTGTGGAACACAGAAACAATGCAGTGTGGTGTGTAACAATTCTGAGTTAGCAAATCGAATTCTATAATAAAGTTTGGAAGCCACAAACGGAGAGTTTCGTATTTGCTATTAGAGGAAAGGTGGTTATATAGCAGCATTAGTAACAGCTGCTATAAAATGGAATGCTTATACTATTCTGGGGACGCTCCAAGTGTTTTATAAATATCTCATTTAATTCTCACAATAATCCTGTGAAGTAGGAATTATTTCTCTCTTACAAATGAGAAACTAAAATTAAGAGAGTTAAGTTACTTGCTCAAGGTCACCGTGCTGGTAAAACGATGGGGTGACTCCTGAACCCCAGTTCTAAATGACAACTATTTCCCGGCTATGTGAATTGGCTTCTGTTTTCAGCAATATAACAGAACACATTTACAGAGAAACTCATTCTGTTAGAGAACACGAAAATGCTGGATAAAATTAAAAATATTTATAAAGCATGGCTGACCTCGGGCGATGAAGAAGAAACAAGAGAAAGTGCTGGAGTCAGCATGAGCCTTGAAGGCATCTGCTGATCCTCAGGTTTTAAAAGTCCATGCCCCATACACACACAAACTACTCCATTAAAAAAAAATCATCATGATAACAAAAAAGTCCATGCCCAAGGACAGGAGACCAGACTGCCACAGAAAGCCAGAGTCCCCGAAGAGCCACAACTTCCAGGTACACAAGAAAACGAAACTTCCTGTACAGAAAGTGACTTGTCTGTCTCAGTCTTGCCCGAATGGGACGGAAAGGAGTCTCCCTTGACATGTTACCACAGCTTGCACTTAGGTGGGTCTGGAGCTGTTAGAGTCTACGCAGCCCCAAAAGTCCCAAGCCAGAAATTTGAAGTATTCATAGACGGCAGTGCCCTTAGGTGCATGGCAGAAAAAAATGTAAACCGTCTTCAGTAGAAATGCATTTTAAATACAGGCCTTGGTTTCCAAAGACATGAGGTCACGATAAAAAGTTTCTCATCATATCAGGAAACAAGCCCCATGTACACACAGTCTGCAGAAACAACAAACTGCAGCATCACATCTGCACAGACTACAGATACCAGAATTATCGGGTACAGAAAGTAAACTAATTATATTCAAAGTTCAGTAAGCCACAGATGGGACTGAAAGCATGACAAAGGAATGGGACTATCAAAGCTGACCAACTAGATTTGGGTTTATCTCTTGTTCACCCTGAACTGAGTGTGCTGCTCCCAGCTGAGTGGGGTCCCAGCTCCATGCAGGTTCCTAATCGGCAGACACTGCAAACTCTTTCTGTGCCCTGCACCATGTACGGCCAAAGTGGAAGTTGCAAGAATCTAGGATTCCACAGAAATCTCTGCGGCAAAAGCCAGCTTTGTGCTTACTTTCTTCCCAGGGCTCCTACTTTCCATTTTAGTCTGTGCAGACTCATTTTTTTTTCCTGGTTTTGCAATTAGTGTGCTTTAAATGGCATCTTACAATATTTTATCCAGTGTTTTATTTCTATCAGTCAAAGGGCTGAAGGGTCCTTAGGCTGCCACACTGCTGGAAACTCAAGTCAGTGGATTCTGTCATTAAGTTTTAAAGCTGCAAAGAATTTCCAATCAAATCTATGAAAACCTAATTCTTCTGTATAGATAGGGGAACTTTCATTCATAACATTTCCTTTTGGTTTAAACTGAGAAAAACACTGTATGAGAAATAACCTAGGCGGATTACTCTGAATTAAATCAGGAGCACAGCTATGATGCTAGAAGATCTTCATTCTTTCTGCCCAGGGTCTCATACACAGCACAGCTTCAGCATCCCAAAATCCAAACATCCAAAATCCAAAACTTTTTGAGCACCAACATGACATTCAAAAAAAACGCTCACTGAAGCATTTTAATTTTCAGATTTGGGATGCTGAACTTGTAATTTTAATGCAATTATTCCCAAACCTGAAATCTGGGATCTGAAACACTTCTGGTCCCAAGCATTTCAGATAAGGGATACTTAACCTGTACATAGAAATCTCACTTTCTCAACTCTTAGGAACCCTGAGGCCAGCCCCCAAAGATCTGCTTACCTGGTATCTTTTAGGTCCTATGGCTGCCATCCAAATGCCCATGCTTACGTCTTCACCCTATACATGGCCCATAAAGTTTAAATGGAAAAGTTTAAAAGCTTGTTTCATTTGTAGAGACAATGCCACACCCACTCCCATAATAAACAATCGACTTCTTTGCTATGACTTTAATATGAAATGCCAAACGTGGATTAACACTGACACACAAAGTAAAAGCTAGTGGCCATTAATATGAAGCATCCACACCACAAGGTAATGAGAAGATAATACAGTGAGGAGACAAACCATTCTTCTCATGTACTTTAAAGTCTTCAGGAAGTACTTTTTGGTCTTCCTCCTTATGAATGAATAACAATCTTTATATTTCTCCAGGGATTATACTTATAAATACAGGCAGAAAACATAATAAGTAGGCTCAAAAAAGACACAGGAATAAAATTTAAAGCCAAGATTCGAGGGATAGGAGTGTGTCCTTAACCTTTGAGGGGTGATTCCTGCACAGAAAGAACATGCTTTTCCCCAAGTAAGTGGGCTCTGCTTTCAGCGACGGAATACTGGGCTGAATAAAACTTGGTTTGATGAGTGTACACTGAGGTTAGAAATCCTTCAGTACCTGATAGGTCTTTAATCTTCCCGAGTTGCTTGCCAGCCAGTCGACGATGTCCCTGGAGATCACATACCCCGACCCGCACGCGAAGGCAGGGTAAGCAGGACTGGGGTACTCCAACTCCTGCCACTTTCCCGTTCGGTCAACTGCCCAGTTCAATCTGAAACTTGAGATTAAAAACAACGTGGCTCTTGTGTTGGTCTGACACAAATCCTGGCACTATTAAACTTGAATCCTTTATCATCACTACAAAGGAATAAGCTTCTAAAAGTGAGGATAGAAGATGAGAAAATATTTTTTTAATCTAAGGGAAGGAATATTATCATTTATCCAGTGGTGTTTTATATAAAAGAGTGGTATATTAAATTTTCTCAAAGTTGCATTGGTGGAGTTTCTGAAAGAAAAGTACTAGAAGATTACCTTGTATTTTAGTATATACTAAAAAAACCAAAACACCAAAAAACCAAATCACTAATCCCTATTGTATTCCTGATGAAGCACAGAAAATAGTTTCTGAGATGTGTCACAAATTTATTCTAATATAAAAGGTACAGCAGTGTCTAATGTGAGTACCATTTATTTCTAGGGCATGAGGATAAAAGTTACATCATTTTCCCTTCTTAATTAAATTAGCCTGAGGCTTTTCATTTAAAAAATATTTTCCTCTAATTGTAGAGTAATAAAACATTAACCCAGGAGCCTAATACAAAATTTCGTATCTCAACTATATTTTCCATGTGAAAAAAATGACTTGCGTATTTCATTCTAAATTAATTACATTTGGTCAGGTACAAGAATGCCAATGGGCTAACAATGGTTAACTTACTTTCCCCACCAAAAATTAGGCCCATCCAGATTCTTTTGGGCAATTCTATTAAATACAGCTTCTAAGTCTACATAACAGTCGTCGTCTGTCTTTAGCAACAAATCGAAGCTGGTTGTTTCCACAGTCCTGTTGGCAAAAGAGTTATGAAAGTCAGTATGACCATACAAAGAAACTAAGCACAACACCAATGCGGTGGTATTGCTAACAGTTTAATTCAAAATTGTACCTGTACTACCCATATGTCTCATTCCTCAAATGCTGAGAACATTTGCTCTAACAGAACTTTGCTGCTATCAACTACAGCCCTCATTTGGTATTTACTAAGTGGCATAACACAGAGATGTACCAAGCTGATTTTAAAAGGTAAAGGAAAAAGAATACAATGAAAAAAAATCTGGCTTAAGTGGAATATATGTTCCAACAAATGCCTCTTAGGCAACATTCATGTCGGGCTGCCAAATCTATTAAACATTTGAATTTTGTCCCATGTGTTCTTAATAACAAAAAGGCCCAGGATAATGGATCAGGTGTTACACGTGGGCCTCTCACAGAAAACACTACTGTACAAGATGCATTCTATGCTATTATTTATATACTCTATTCAAGATAATTTACGGTTTTAAAAACCTGAGCTATATCATTGAAACATATTTTCCCTCGGAAACAATTTCCAACAATTAAACTATTATAAATGACCTTCTGGAAGGCACAGGAGGGTGACTTCATTTATCTAGACATAAAAAAATACATAATGGCAACTAAAGACAAAATTCACTCCTTCATTTCACATTGACAATCCTGTCCATCTCTGTTTAAAAATGCAGAGTCTTGTAATATGACAGAAATCTCAATAAAAGAAATCCAGAAGAAGTTTCATTAGGTCAAAGAACAGTAAATTTAACAACAATGGTTCCACAGCAACTAGCATAACCCTATGTTTCTAAAGTTTATTTCTAATTAACAGCATAAGGTATATATAATACTTGTTTGCTAATTAGAAATAAACTTTCATGATAAGGGATATTTAGGTCACTGATGACTCAACTGAATAAAGAAGAAGGAATAATTAAACTTTCATTGACGGTGTGGACGGAGATGGCTGGGGCTGGCTATGGTTAAGCGGTCTTGGCGCACACCCATTGGAAGGTTACTGGAGTAATCCAGGCAGAGAAGGTGACGGCCCGAAACGGTGGAAGCGGAGATGGAGGGGAGAGGCCAAAATCTGAGATGGGTAAGGAGTAGAAGAGACTAAACTTAAACTGTAGGTAGTACTGCACCAAATGGAACTTGTACACCAGGGAAGCCTGTCTCTCTAGAAAGTCCTAGAATCCCACAGTCCTGATTTTCCACTTCCTGGATCTCCATTCCCACTACTCACCCCCTCACCTTGGCCTGACCTACAGCTAGAACTCCCGTTAGTGGCCGTGAGTTAAAAGAAGTTTCTTTTTCTTACTACAGCTGTCCAAACTTAATCCTGGTAGGTATTCTAGACACATCCAAATTTCCAACCCTCATTTAAATCTTTCTTCTACCCACAGGATGACTCCAAAATTCTATTAATATGCCCCAGCTAGGAAATGTTGCTGTCCGTGAGCTGACTAGATCATCTAACTCTCAGGACCAGGGAACCATGTCCGTAAAGTACTATACTTGATAACCTCCCACTCTGCCTAGGGCAGTGGTGAAGAAAAGAAAAAGACAGACCTTAGGCCTCACAAGAAACAGGATAAGGTTTCAAAAAAGAAAAGACAAAGATGTGAATACCCTTTACAGGTTTAGCCTAGACAGAGACAGAGTTCAAAGGTTTTAGTTCTGCAGTCAAGGTAGACAGTATCAGTGAACTCCACAGCAAATTATGGGATCCTAGGATAACTAATACTATTAGCAATTATGTATATGTTAATATTGTTATATATAAAATAACACTTATATATTATTGTTGCTGTTATTATTGTCATAAGAGTAGAAATTACTACTAAGATCCAAGAAACACTGGAGGGTCTAGGATGTTATAAATATGATAGACTCTAAGAGTCATGGCATTTTAGTAAGTCATCTATATAGGAGTTTTCGAATCAGGGCAAACAGTTGTTAAATGGATGGAGTAGAGAATGGAAATATAAAGTGGATATTCAGTTGAACAGAATTCAGATCAGTCATCTGGATACAAATGACTATAATTGGGGAATATGGGCAGATGGGTATAAATACTACTAAAAACAAACCATTTTTGAACTCAACGATTTTCATCTAATGCTGGCTTGAGACAACCAAGGCAAGTAGGAATGACTGAAAGTAAATCAATTTTTGCCTTGTGTATTTTTGATAGGTCAATATCATTCACATTATGGATCTGCTGAACAAAATAAGTGGCAGCATTTTAGAAGCTCGGTCTTCGCAAGGAGCCCAGATACATACAATAGGTCACACCGCAGGTGTTCAGCAGTTTTAGGTTTGTTTTTGTTTATTGAAATATCAGAGGTTTGAAGCTGATAAATTGTTTCTACATCAAAAGATCAATGAGCCAGGTATAGTCCCAGGTATTCAGGCAGCTGATGTGGGAGGATCGTTTGAGTTAGAGAACAGCCTGGGCAACATAGTGAGACTCTGTATCAAAAAAAAAGAATAAAAATAAAACAAGTTCTAGCTAACCAACATTTTTACAACCTACCATCTATAGAAGTTCAGTAATTTTGCAGGAACATTTCGATAAGTGTCGACAACATCCACAAAAACAATATCATCATAGGTGCTGCTCTCCTCCTTCAGTAAGGCATCTTCCTCGTGGAGATTACTTTTATGATCAATAAGTCTTCGGGGGCGAGAATGAAGGTTGTGTAAAAGAGCATCGCCTTCTACAAAGGAAAAAAGTTGAGAACAGGAGAAAAATGCTATTGCAAACTTAAGACCCAGAAGCTATAATATGAGGTATACTAAAATTCTTTTCCCAAGGCAACCGAACAAATACAGCTGTTTGGAACTTTAGGTATGGAAATGGGAACTCTCATACATTGCCAGGCAGTGGTCCCCAAACCTTTTGGCACTAGGGACTGGTTTCATGGAAGACAATTTTTTCATGATGACTGGAGGGTGGGGGTGTAGGAGGGATGCATGGGGGGTGGTGTAAGCGGAGCTCAGGCAGTGATGCAACCGATGGGGAGCGGCTGTAAATAGAGATGAAGGTTTGCTCCCTGCTGCTCATCTCCTGCTGTAAGGCCTTTCCCCCCATCTCCTAAGTTTCATGGAAGATAATTTTTCCCCAGATAGGGTGGGGGGTACAACAGCAGAGCTCCTCAGCTGGGTCCCTGAGGAACGGGTCTGCAGCCTGGCTGGGGGTTGGGGACTGCAATTTGGAAATATCTAGTTAGGCTGAAGATATGTATACCTTATGGTTGAGTCCACTTGTAGATATACCCTACAGACATTATTTTTAAATGGTCACAAGGATATCCATTGCAGCATTGTTTGTAATTGTGGGTAAAAAAATGGAACCAAGCTAAATGCCCACTGATGGAAAAAAAACCCCAAATTGTGGTATATTTACATAATGGATTACAATAGTTAAAAAACTTAACCTGATCTTGCAGGTTAAAAGGACTGGCACTGAAAAATAATGTTGAGTGAAAATTTATATGTGATATACATATTGATTCTATGATATCAATTATAAAATACCCAAAACTATGTTACTTAAAGATATGCAAATATGTAGTAGAAAGTAGAAAAATAAGAATGGGTGGGGTACATGTAAATTTTAGGACAATGGTTTCCCTTCTGAGGGGAAGGGGGAGGAATGGGACTAGGGAGATCTACAGTTGTGGGGGGAGTTCAACTGTGCCTATCATTTCTTAAAAAAAATTGAAAGCAAATATGACAAAATGTAAATATCTAATAATTCTGAGCAGTGGGTACCTGGATGTTCCTTTCAGTACTTGCTATTTTTGGTATATTTCATAATAAAATGATTATTAATAATTATCAATGTTTAAAAGACATTTCATTTGCCCTCTGACAAGTTAATGAGTTACTTGTCACATGTGTGCAGGGACTGCCCCCAGATCCTATTAATTTAAGGCAGTAATTCTGTCACTAGGGCAGGGGAAGTCAGGATTCTCTCAAATGTCTTGATCAAACTGAAGAAAATTTCTGAAGAATAAAAAGCAAGTGAGCTGCTGAGGGTGGGGAAAGGAAATGAAAGGTAACAGCAGTCTTCTCTTTATCGTTGGAAATGGAAGTGGGGAGGTTGGGGTCTGAAGACTTACATATGACTTCTGCCTCTGCCACTATCTGTGAGATAGTGACAAGTTACTCTCGTCTCTGGACTGTAGCATTCTCATCTATAAAAGGAGGGTGGAACTAAATCGGTGGTTCTTAGGAATGATTAAAGATTTACTAGGCCTGGGGTGGAGCCCCATAGGTCTGTATCTTTAATGGCCACTTCTCTGACTCTCATGCAGGTGAATTACAGACAGGCCACAGACTGCCCTTTGACAAACACAGGCTTAAATGACTTCTGGTCCCTTTCAACTCTTACATCCTGCTGTAACATCCTCTCCGTTTAAAGATAAGGATAAATAAATACAGATGGTCCCTGACTGAACAATGGTTCCGTTTATGATTTTTTGACTTTACAATGGTGTGAAAGTGATACGCGTTCAGTAGAAACTGTACTTTGTGTACACGTACAGCCATTTTGTTTGTCACTTTCAGTACAGTATTTAATCACACATGCGATGTTAAATACTCTATTAGGCTTTCTGTTAGATGATTTTGCCCAACTGTGGGCTAATGTGAGTGTTCTGAACACGTGTAAGGTAGGCTAAAGGCTAAGCTATAATGTTTGGCAGGTTAGGTGTGTTAAATGCATTTTCAACTTAAGATGAGTTTATCAGGATGTAACCACATTGTAAGTCAAGGAGGGTCTGTACAATTTAACACTTGAAGGAAAATGAAAGTGTTATAAAACTGCAGTAACAGGAAAATGGTTTATAATGAGAGCAGAAATTAAATATAAGCCTTTTAAACTAATGAGTTACATGTTTTAACTGCATATATCTGAAAAATGAGTATAAATACATTAAATTAATATATACCAAGACAGGGTGTCTGTTTTTGCCACTTCTATTCAATGTGGTACCATATGTTCTAGCTGAGACAGTTAGATAAGCAAAAGAGATAAAAGACATCCACATTGGAAAGGAAGAAGCAAAACTACCTCTATTAGCAGATGACATGATCTTGTATATAGAAAAGCCTAAGGCACTTGTAAAACTATTAACCAAAAAATGACACATTCAGCAAGGTTGCAGCATATAAGATCAATACACAAAAATCAATTGTATTTCTCTATATAGTAGCAATGAACAATCTGGAAATAAAATTTTAAAAAATTCCACTTACAATAGCATTAAAAAAATAAATATGTAAGAATAAATTTAACAAAAGAAGTGTAACCTTTTTACATTGAAAACCACCAAACACCACAGAAAGAAATTTAACAACGCGTAAATGAATGGAAAGACATCCCATGCTCAAGGATGTTCAGAGACTTAACACTATTAACATGGCAAAACTCCTCAGATTTATCTACGGAATGAATGTAATCCCTTTCAAAATCCCAGCTGTTTTGTAGAAATTGACAAGCTGATCCTAAAATTCATTTGGAAATGCAGGAGACTCAGAATAACCAAAACAAGCTTAAAAAAGAAGCACAAGGTTGGAGGACTCACACTTCCGGATTTCAAATCTCACTGCAAAGCCACATGATCAAGATGGTGTGGTACTTATAGACATATAGATCAACGGAACAGAATGGAGAGTCCAGAAATAAAGACTTACATTTACAGTCACCGATTCTCAACAAATGAGTGCTGGGACAACTGGATATCCACGTGCAAAAGAATGAAGTAGAATCTCTACTTCCCGCCATATACAGACATTAATGTGATAGAAGTCCTACATGTAAGTGCTAAAATTATAAAACTCTTGAAAGAAAACAAAGGCATACATCTTTGTGATCTCAGATTAGACAACGGCTTTTCAGATATGACACCAAAAACACAAGTGACAAAATTGGATTTCATCAAAATTTACAACTTTTGTGTGTTAAAGGACACCACCAAGAAAGTGGCCAGGTGCGGTGGCTCACTTACAAAGAATTCATTTTACAATTTAAGAGCAGAATAATCTAATTTAAAAAAAATGGGCAAAGGATCTGAATAAATATTTCTCTGAAAAATACAAGTGGCCAATAAGCACATGAAAAAATTCTCTAGTTACTATGGAAATACAAATCAAAATCACAACGAGATACCACTTCACACCCACTAGGATAGGTATATTAGAAAAGATAGACAATAATAAGTGTTGATAAGGATGTAGAGAAATTGGAACCCTCATACACTGCAAAAATGTAAAATGGGCAGCTGCTTTGGAGAACAGTCTGGCAGGGCCTCAAATGGTTAAACATAGAATTATCATATGAGCCAGCACTTCTACTACTATGTATTTAAGAGGAATGAAAATATCTGACCACACAAAAACCTGTACATAAATATTAACTGCAGAATGATTTATCATTACCCAAAAGTAGAAGCAATCTAAATGTCCATCAATTAATGAATGAATAAATAAAATGGGGTATATATCTATGCAGTGGAATACTATATGGCCATAAAAGTACTGATATATACACACACACACACACACACACACACACACACACGTGAATGAACTTTGAAAACAGTATGCTAAACAAAAGAAGCTAGACACAAAGACCACATATTGTATAGTTTCATTTATATGAAATGTTCAAAACAGGCAAATCCACAGAGAAAGAAACATTAGCAGTTGTTAGGGAAGGGGGGAGGGAAGAATGGGGAGTGACTGCTAATGGGGCTTCTTTTTGGAGTGATGTAAATGTTCCAGAATTAGTGGAGATGGTTGCAGAACTTTGTGAATACACTAAAAACACTGAATTGGACACAACACTTTAAAGGGGTGAATTTTTACCTCAATAAAGCTATTTTTTAAATGACCAAAAACAAAAACCAAATCGCCTTTTATGTCAAAGTATAAAGTAAGATTAAATACATGAGATTCAGTGTGCTTTTCAACTTTCAACCAGCCAACTTACCCTGAATAGTATATATAAAGCCACCTGCGACTCCCTCCACACCTTCCATGAATTCATGAGGCAATGTACCCTTTTCAGTCTGAAAGGAATAATAGAAGTGTGCTCAATGTTTTATCACTAAACATAAATGTGTATTTTAAAACTGAGGCCGGGCGCAGTGGCTCGCGCCTGTAATCCTAGCACTCTGGGAGGCCAAGGCGGGTGGATCGTTTGAGCTCAGGAGTTCGAGACCAGCCTGAGCAAGAGTGAGACCCCGTCTCTACTAAAAATAGAAAGAAATTAGATGGACAACTAAAAATACATAGAAAAAATTAGTCGGACATTGAGGCAGAAGGATTGCTTGAGCCTAGGAGTTTGAGGTTGCTGTGAGCCAGGCTGACGCCTCCGCACTCTACTCAGGGCAGTAGAGTGAGACTCCGTCTCAAAAAAATAAAATAAAATAAAATTGATTCAACAAGTCGTAATATGACTCCACTGCAGCAGATAAATCCATCTAAGATGTTGGTGCATTTGAGACTTATCATATCACAATATGACTTACAATATGACATATAGCATTCTATTATTTTTGTTATTTGATTACAATATTAAAGAAAAGGTATACTTAACAGGCCATACAGTGTCCAGAATTCCAACTTACATAGAAATCATGTTCTTGTACTTGTTACCACAATGATACAAAAACCAATTTATTTTAAATCCTAACCCAATCACTTTTCAAAAAAAATATTACTACCTTTGATTTTTTTGGAGACTGAAAATTCTCATGAGTTCAAATACATCTCGGTATGTTTTAAAAGTAAGTGACCATGCAGAGAAAAGCTCCTCTAAATCAACAGTCTGACCTAGATAGTTCAGACAGAAGAACCCTATTGATTACTGATGCTGTTGAAGGTGCCTAGAGACTATTATGCCAAAAAGCCAACAGCAGTCCTTTCTACCTTTTAGGATTAGAGAAGCCTTTATTATTAGCTACCTTTCTTCACCTCACAAGTTATTCAATGCCCTTTTACTGAGCTGTTTTACTTCTGCATGTTGTATACTGCTTGGCACATGTACTAGAGCTATTCTCTACCTGCTGTGGGCTGGATCGGACTGTCAGAATTGCAGTCCGGCAGGTTTATGGTATTTCTTCTACATACTCTTCTAATCAACAGAGCTACTCTTTGACTATTCTTTTTTTAACCAGATCTTTTCGGCAGAGTTGTACCGTACAAAACAATGTTTTAAGGCTAGTAGAGTGTTCTGAGGTTACTGTGGTAACTTGTCATTTATTTATTTATTTTTGACAAAGGGTCTTGCTCTGTCACTTGGGCTAGAGTGCAGTGGCGTCGTCATAGCTCACTGCAACCTCAAACTCCCAGGCTCAAGTGATCCTTCTGCCTCGGCCTCCCAAATAGCTGGGACTACAGGCACGCACCACCACACCCGGCTAATTTTTCTATGTTTTGCAGAGATGGGGTCTTGCTCTGGCTCAGGCTGGTCTCCAACTCCTGGCCTTAAGCGATCTTCCCACATTGGCCTCCCAAAGTGCTAGGATTATAGGTGTGGGCCGCCGAGCCTGGCCGATGTAATCTAAAATGTTTGTAGCCAAATGTTGAGAAAATTACTAAAGGTGAATGCTATAGATTCCAACCTTGTACTTCCTTCAAAATTATATACTCTTTATTTTTTTATTGGATATTTTTATATTGTTTTGGCTTGTTTAGAACTCAATAATGTTTTCTGTTTATTAACTTCTCTCTAAAAGGTCACAACTCGGCTTTTAATATGGCTTTAAAAATTTTCTGATATCATCACATAGTGGGCAAGGAAGTAAGACTTAATGAAAACTCTCAGCTCTATGCATTTATGATGAAAACCTTCATCCGCACGTGGGCTTTCTTGGAGTAGGCTACTAAGTTACCTGACATTTTTTTAAAGGTTAGCTGAATGTTTAAGCTGTCTTTAGCTCTCTACAACTAGTTTTTACCCTCAGAGTAGATCATTTGCATCTTTACATTTGAGCCTAGTCCTCAACTCAGAAACAAACTTATTTCCTTTAGTGTAACCAACTCAAATACTATAGAATTTTGGCACGTTCTGGATATTTTTAAGTTTTTATAAATAGAAAAGGAGGCAAGATATTAAATGCATTTGTCCCAAAAATAAGGAAAGAAAATTACAATTAAATTCCATGAAACTTTGTATCCTAAACAAAAAAACCTTCATAATAAAAGATAAAATCCGGGCCATGCGCGGTGGCTCACGCCTGTAATCCTAGCACTCTGGGAGGCCGAGGCAGGCGGATCGTTTGAGCTCAGGAGTTTGAGACCAGCCTGAGCAAGAGCGAGACCGCGTCTCTACTAAAAATAGAAAGAAATTAGACGGACAACTAAAAATATATAGAAAAAATTAGTCAGGCATGGTGGCGCATGCCTGTAGTCCCAGCTACCCGGGAGGCTGAGGCAGGAGGATCGCGTGAGCCCAGGAGTTTGAGGTTGCTGTTAGCGAGGCTGACGCCACGGCACTCTAGCCCAGGCAACACAGTGAGACTCTGTCTCACAAAAAAAAAAAAAAGATAAAATCCTAGATCCTAAACGTGGCCTACAAGACTAACCGTGTAATTACATGTGAATTTGTGGATTTGTTTAATGTCTTCCTTCCTCACTGGACTGTAAGTTCCACTGTGGACCAGTGATGGGCCTATTTTGGCTGCTACTATGCCTGCCTTACAATCACTGTACAGTAAATGGTTTCTCAATGAGCAATAACAACATATCACGTGATATTCATTTCAAACTCAGAAATTAATTCATGTGAATAAGGCTAATATTTAATGAAATCACTAAGCTTGTAAATTTAAATGCCAGTGCATTCCTAATCATTAGACCAGAGCATCAAGGAAAATAAAAGATTCTCTAAGACACCACCACACAACACTTGTTTACTGAAATTCATCATTTTAAGTCTTCGTGTATTTTACCTTGAGAAATTTACCTTTCAAGCTATATTAAATTTGAAGCAAATCTGAATAAATGAGAAATATGAGTCAGAAATCCCAGAGTTGCTTCAGCAATATAAATGAAAGTAGGTACTCAATCTTATTTTCTAATATTTTTATCTATAATATTTTAACTGACATTTTACTATCAAGGTGAGATACTGAATATTCTAAATACTACTGAGCAAGCATTCTTAAAGAATGTTAACTTAAACATTATTCAGAAATAAAATACCACACTTTAAAAATGTAGCAATCTTAAGGCAAAACTGTATATTCACTAACACTGGACTTACAGAATCATATAGAACATTTCAGTTTTTTTGTCTGTACTATGGTAACTCAACATTTTCTACCACATATGTTCTAAAACACACAATAATTATTGTTCCATACTGTCTAAATTGGTATAAAAATAAATTTTACAACACTTTTATGCATTAAAAACAAGCTAATGTTACTAAACAACATAAAAAAAAAAAGAATGACTTACTGTAATGACTCTGAAAACTCCCCCTCCATCATTCACTGCCACTTTGTGAATATTTCTTGACACAAGGCCATGGAGGTCCTGGCTCTCCCACACGATTGTACCTTCAAAGCTCTTTTGTGGAAAGATGAATAGTGAGTCAATTTCTTTATTGTCATCATTTAGGTTTTAAGTTAGTTTTTAGGTAAGATTTCAGAGAAAAGCTAATTTTTTTCCAAGACATATCAGTTAAAATTTTTATCCCACAACTCTGACACACCATTGTTAACATGTTAGTGTATATTCTTAACCAT
This sequence comes from Indri indri, assembly GCA_004363605.1. Classification (NCBI taxonomy): domain Eukaryota; kingdom Metazoa; phylum Chordata; class Mammalia; order Primates; family Indriidae; genus Indri; species Indri indri. The sequence goes on from RJWJ010031723.1 coordinate 18,752, forward strand.
ATTTTCCATGCACATATAAAAAACAATTACAAAAAATAGATAGACAATTTTATATGCTGCTGGTTGTCCATTCCCATTGTACCAAAAGCATTTCCTTTTGTTGCTGTGGCTGTTACAAGCATTCTTTTTCACGAGTGTATAACATGCCACTGAGTGGATACATTCTGATTTACTCAAACATTTT
>RJWJ010031724.1:6919-19100 GCA_004363605.1 Indri indri
TCATAAAAACATCTTAAGGGTCCAATGAGATATTGTGAAAGCATTTAACAAACTATTTTGGAGATAATTCCTGTATGACTTATCTTAAACTGGTAAAAAAGAAATGATAGTAAAAAGACAGTTTCAGGGTGGCCTCCGTGCCTGGGTCTGACTTGCTCTTTGACTCTCCCTCAGCTCCTGAACGCCCGCCTGCCGAGATGTCCTGCCAGCAGAGCCAGCAGCAGTGCCAGGCCCCTCCCAAGTGCACCCCCAAGTGCCCTCAGAAGTGCCCTGCCCCCAAATGCCCCCCAAAGTGTCCCCCTAAGTGCCCTCCCGTCTCTTCCTGCTGCAGTGTCAGCTCTGGGGGCTGCTGTGGCTCCAGCTCTGGGGGCTGCTGTGGCTCCAGCTCTGGGGGTGGCGGCTGCTGCCTGAGCCACCACAGGCGCCGTCGCAGGTCCCACTGCCACAAACCCCAGAGCTCTGGCTGCTGCAGCCAGCCCTCGGGGGACTCCAGCTGCTGTGGAGCGGGGAGCGGCCAGCACTCTGGAGGCTGCTGCTGAAGTGGATCCTGAACCTACAAGAGCAGACTCGGAGTCAGCAAATGGCCAAACATCTCCTCCTCCTCTTGTTCCTCCAGCTGGGCCTGCCTGAGTGGCTAAGATGTCCTGGTCAAAGTTCTGAGCTCTGACCTAGAGGATCCCTCTGCCTGCGATCCAGAAGCTTGAATCTTCTCCTACAAATCTATCTGTCTGCTGACCCTACCTCCAACTGTGTTGTCTATTTTGGGATCCCCAAACCATAGGCTCAAAGTCACTCCTTAGCCTATTTCTTTACAGTATGCAGCCTCAAGTAAAACAATAAAGGAAGAAGTCTTCTTGTCATTTTGTTCCAAACTGTTGCTTGCCTGTGTGTCTACAATATTATTTTCATGGTTATTCCTTTCCTTGCTTCCTGGCAGCCTTGGAAATCAAAGGTGTCACATGGTTAAGGGTGGGAGGAAGAGAGAGAGAAATGGCTCTGCCTCAATCTCTGCCCCATATGTCAGATGGATGCCTGTGCTCACCCTCCTGGGGTCTCTCAGGAACATGGTGCTTTGGACATTGGACTCTTCTCAGGGTCCAACTCAGTCTCTGGGACATGGCAAGGAGGCAAGTGTGTATTCCATCTCTTCATTGGTCTATTCCTCCTCCCCTTTATGATACAGTCCAACTCACTCCCAAATTTCTTTCCCTTTCAATCAAAAAAAAATGTGGAAAATTATATATAAACTTCCTACAGATAGACTAAGAACCTTTGTTAATTCTAACTAGAAATGTGCATATAACATGTGGCAAATATGATAGAAATTAAAAATCTATTTTAAAAAATCAAGACCTTAAGAAGTCATGTCTTTCTTTTCTCTCCCAGGGTCCCAAGTCTAATTTTTCAGGTCAAATATTTTATCCCTGTATTTTGTAAAGAAGTCCTGATTTTTCATTAATTTTTTTTTCAATTACAAATTTCACATGAGATTTAATCATTGTTAATTTTACTTTGTATTTATTATGCTTGAATAGTCTTATTATGAACCGGATGACTGGTCAATACCTGGTATTTATTTTTTAATCCGTGAAAAACCATAGGTGTCTGGCAGACCAGACAACAGGAACAAGTCACAGGAATAGTCTGATGAACATCTCACAGCTGCTGTGATTAATATGACCGCTAGATGTCCCTAGTCTTTGATCAGCCTCTTAAAATCAAAAGTCCCATGAAAGAGCATCCCACATGTTGGTTCTCAGCTATGTGAATGCTTCTTGACTATTCCAGGAGGCTAGGAGAGGGATATACTCTCTTCAGTTTCAGTAACAAAAAGGAGCTCGAACATTGCACGCATTGGATGACCCCCTCCAAGGAATTCAACCAGCAAAATACTAATAAGGATGGAGTTAATTGCTAGCCAAAGTGACAGATAACACCATAATATCTAAATAGGAATTCCCAGACAAAAGAATCCTATATTCTCCAAAAGTGACATAATGTTCCAGTTTGGACCAGACTCTAAGGTCAAGGGTTATCTCTCCTCCCTTAGACTGGGTGCTCCCTGAGGACAAGTGCTATATTTCTATTTCAGAACAGGGTTCTGTGAAAGCCAAGATTGTGTTTTCCTACAAAGTCTTTATTTTCCTTTCCTTCTAAGAGTTTTATTTTATTTTATTTTAGCCCCTCAGGTTCTTGATTCATTTTGAGTTAATTTTTTTAAATGTTGTAAGATAAGGGTCAATTTCATTCTTTCTGGATTTCTAGTTGCCCTAATATCATTTGTTGAAAGATTATTGTTTTCTCAGTAAAACAGTCAAAATTTTTGACCCCCTTGTCAAAAATTAATTAATCATAAATTTACAGTTTTATTTTTGGACTCTCAATTCTCCTCCATGATCTTTATGTATAGCCTTGCTTGACTGTTTAGTTTAGTTTAGTTTAGTTTTTTCTTTTCAGCATTTTGACAATGTCATTCCAATGCCTCTGGCTTTCATTATTTTTGATAAGAAGTCAGCTATGAATATTATTGGGATTCCCTTGTAAGTGATGAGTCATTTCTCTTTCACCGTTTTCAAGAGTTTCTCTTTGTTTTCTTTTAATACTTTTGCTATGATGTGCTTATACATGAATCTCTTTGTGTTTACCCTACTTTGAGTTTGTTGATCTTTTTAAATGAATAATGTTTTTCATCATATTTGGGGAATTTTCAGTCATTATTTTTGAATTTTTTTTTGTTTCTTTCTCTATCTTCTCCTTCTTGTACTCATATTACGTATAGGTTGGTGTGCTTAATAGCCTCCCAAATTTTTCTGAGGCTCTGCTCAGTTTTCTTCATTCTTTTTTCTCTCTTCTCTTTGAATTGCATGATCTCTATTCATCTATCTCATTTTCTGATTCTCTCTTCTGCCAGATCAAATATACTGTTGAGCCCCTCTGGTGAAATTTTCATTTCAATAATTTTACTTTCCAACTCTATAATTTCTATTTTATTCTTTTAAAAAATAATTTCTGCCTGTTTATTGATATTATTTATTTGATAAGATATTATCATACCTTCCTTTACTTCTTTAAGCATGGTTTCCTGTAATTCTTAAATATAGCTATAATGGCTGCTTTGAAGTCTTTGTTTATTAAGTACAAACTTTGGGCCCTTTCACAAGAAGTTTCTGTTTATTACTTCTCTTCCTGTGTAACTGTCACACTTTTCAGTTTATTTGCATGTATCATATGTTTTGTTAAAAAAAAAAACATGGTAATTTCAGATATTATAATGTAGCAACTCTGTACGATGATGCTCACCTCCCCTAAGGGTTTGCTGTTGTTTGCTTGTTTATTTGTCTAGTGATTTGGAAGGGTTATTTTAGTGTGATCTGTTTCCCCTGAAGTGTGATGCTTCCTTCTCATATTACTCCTCAGAGGGCTCAACCTTGGGCATGCAACACAGTTATGCTGGATGACAGCAGTTTTAGCAGAGCTTTGTTTGAGTGTATCTTTGAAAATTTATCTGTTAAACTGTCTTCCTCTGTTGGCATCATACCCAACTGTTAGGCTGTACTAATTGCTAGTAGATTGCTCTATTATTTTTGATAATGTCTTAGGACATAAATTGCTCCATAATTGAATCCAATTAAGTCCAATCTCCTTTGCAAGGGTGGTTTTTGAGGTCAGGCTTTGAGATTTGTTCTGAACCCAGGAATGTTCTACCTAACTTTCACTTTCTTTGGTCTTCTCTATATGGTTTAGCATATTGCTTTCATGAACCAATAGTCTCCTCTTAAATGCTTGCTAATAAAATCTCCCCTATTCACTAGAGTTTAAACCTTAGGCTTGAACTTCCTCACACTCTTCCAAATAAACTCATTCCTTTTGGTGAGAGCTTTGAAATTCCCTGGGCTTATTTGCCCTGCCTCTTTCTCTGGCCATTCTCTGAGCCACTGCTCTTGAGCTGAGGATGAATATATCTTGGAGTGACACTTCTGCTTTATGAGCAAAGCATTTTAGGGGGGTGGCAACCTCTAGTCTTCTTGGATCACCAGGGACAAAGGCCATTGGTTCTCTAATATTCTTGCCCTGCTGTGCCTGAGGTAGACTCACCACCTGCCCCATGAGTGGAAGATGGTAGAGTAAGAAAGCCACCAATCTCCTAGCTTCCCTCTCCCGGAATTTAGCCTCTACACCACAGAACTAGGGGGTGGATATGAGAAATGTTAGCAGCCTCCCCTTCCCAGAAAGACACTGCAGCCCATGGCTTGGAGCGAGGGGAGGCTGGAGCTTTATCCTGGTGATTGCTTCTTCCTAGACTGGAGCTACCATTGTGCTGACCTGGGAGGGACCAGAGAGGGAGCAAGTAGTTGCAATTCAAGTGTCACAGACTTGCTACTGTTACTATGATTTAGTAGACTTTCTTGAGTAAAGTTTCTTCATTTGCTATATATCCTTGGGACAGTCTACAAAGACTTTAATTTAACAAAAGTTATTTTCAAGTTATAGGTGTTTTGCAGGGGAGAGGGCCCAAGGATCTCTTTGTGCCATCACTCTGAAAGTCCTCCTTTAAGGGTCTTTAATTTAATTTGGCTTAGGTTTTTTGTAAGCCTTAAAAAGACCGAATCTTGAGATTTTATGCATTTACAGGTTCATTTTATAAGTTATTCTTAAAAAGGTCTTTGATAAGGAGTCATGGACAACCTAAACTTTAGGTACAGTTTTAATTATTTTCCTCCAAATCTCAGAAGCTTCCCCTTCTCTTCCTTTGGAAGGTAAGAGAGGAAAAAAGAGACTGATCCCTTTGATGAAGAAAATGCTACACTAAGCCTATCTTTTGCTAGTGACAATTTTTTCTATTGAAATAGAAACTAAACCATTTATACCCAGTGGTCTATCTTAACAAGCCAGGCCTCATGATGCTATAGCCTTGGGTACAGTCAGGATAATTGGTGGTTTGGGTACAGTCCTATCTGGAGGAAAAAGCCAGGATCAGATCTCTTAGCCCTTCTTCCTAAGAAAGCATAGGAAGGGCTGAGTTCTGAAATAGGACATACCTGTAGGAATCAAGGTATAGATTTCCTGAACACTCTTCTCAAACTAAACTCTTTGGAGTGATATAAGTAAAAATATCACAGTGTTCAGTCAAGATAGTTGAGGTGTCCACAGTGTGATGTGGACGATCCTAACTTTATCATGATGTCTGATTTTTTCATGGCCTGAGTTCATATTTCATCTGAATTAAACAACTTTGGACATAACATTTGGAAAGTATTCTGTGAACTGTGAAGTTCTTTGCACATGTTTGTGATGGGGATTTTTAAAGACATGATAACTAGTATGTGCAATGAACCACTGTATATACTGAAAGGATACATAAGATGTATGAGTCATAGACTTGTGCTCCAGGTGTTAACAATCTCACATAAAAATACAATTTTTCATGATAATAAATACATGTATAACAAGCAATAAATGCTCTGGAAGATTTTCTTGCTAGGCGTTGTCAAGGAACCCATTAGAAAGGACATGGGATTTGGACTGGCCCTTGGAAGATAGATTATCAGAAAACTAAGAAAAGACTGTATTCTCAAAAGAGCAATCTGCATGAAAAAGAGAAAGAATGAGGGGGAGAGAGAGAGAAACAGAGAGGGGGAGGGAGGGGATAAAGGGAGAAAAAGGGAGAGAGAGAAGGGGGAGAGAGAGGTGGAAAGACAGAGAGACAGACAGATGTCAGAAAGGAAAAAACCTGTTCACAGTGCAATGAATCCACCCATTCAGCAGAGGAGGAAACAAAATGAAAAGAAGCACCAGAGGCTAAGCATACAGTGATAGGACAGGGCCCAAGTACATAGGGCCTTGAATGCTAGTCAAAAGAGTTTAGATTTATCCTGAAGATATCAAAGTGGTCTGGAAGAATATTTAACAGTCAGGGCAATTATTCATTTTAAAAAAAGCAAAATAAAAGAGATTTAAAGTATCTTTGGGAAGTTACTTCAGGAATATCCAAATGATTTGGGACACCAGAGAGAAATGGACTGAAGAGAAACCCACCGAGACAGGTAGGAGGCAAAGTAACTTCATTTGAGGCTGGGGACCTGGAGATATCTATTGTTCAGAGAAACATAGTCACGAATAGAGACCAGGAATAAGAAGGGATTATTCTCATGGAATGCAGAATATTCTTCTGCATTCTCCAGACCCTGGTGGGACTCTAATATTATAATGGCAGGACCCACATCACTCAAATCACTACCCTTCTAATTTGGTACACATAGCTGACGAGTCCCACTACAACCAGAATTCGCCTGCCTCTCCATTTGCCCAGTCTTCTACTTGCTATTTTGCATTACCTATTAATGTACTTGTATTCCCTCCCAAGTGAAAGCTTTGAAGCATGAGATGGGGCTCTTATTCCTTCTTGTATCCAATACATAGTAGGTGCTTAATATCAAATCACAGAATCATACTCATAGATACAACCTGAACCAGAAAGAGAGGTGGAGTGGGATTAGGAAGAGAACATTAAATTCCTGGGGTCCTAATTTAGAACTTTCTGGACTTATTATAAGTCTACTGGGAAGAAAGTACAGCTCTGGGGCCTTGAAAAGGCTCACTTCATGAGCTAGATAAATCTAGATGCTGAATACATTCCACTGAAAGTGAAAATCCTTTTGGAGTCAATCCCCAATGCCATCCTCTAGGTGATGAAGTTCATTGTACTGAAAATGACTGGACCTAGAGATTTCTGTGACCAGTTTCTGGGAGAGATGTAGATGAGTCAGGGAAACTTAGTTTTCCCAGGGCAGAGCCCCCAGAAAGAACCCTCAGCCCTTGGGTAGGGACAGTAAGGGTTGGGCGCTCGCTAGTTTACCTCAAGGAAAGGCGTTTGTGATGTGTGAGGTCTTCCGTACATGGGGTCATGTGGTGCAGCTCTTGTGTGGGGAAAAGGAGCAACTGGTACCTTGAGATCAGAGTTACTTTGCCTTCCCACTAATGCTTAGTGACTGTGAAGCACTTCTGAGGAGCAACCAGAGTTATTTCTGACAACCGAGGGGGTGGAGAAGGGGAAGAGAAGGTGGAGAAAGAGGAGGAGAGAGGAGGGAAAAGGGAGTGAAGAAGGGGTCTAATCCCCAAGACCCCACAATCAGGTGCCCTCTCTCCAGAGCCCTGTTCTAACGGGGTGAGCTCAGCTTCTTACCATTGTCCCACCTTCTCTTTCACTCGCAATGACTTCTCCCTCCCTTCATCCCAACTGCATCTCAAAGCATTCCCAGATGAAGCAGGTGAGCCCTGATAATCCCGTCCTGCTGGATTTGGGGATCCAACAGCTGCTCCTCTTCTGGCCTTGTCCTGTTTTCCACCCTGGTAAGCTCCTTATCCCCTACCCCACCCCCCAACCTTGCTTACCTTTGTCCCACATATTATCTGAAGGCCTTTAAGGACAACTCCTACCGTCAGAATGTCCCTTGTAATTGCTCAACTTTTTATTCACCCAACTGCTTCCTGAATACCTACTTCATGTCAGGCAGTAGGAATACGGAGGCAGGCAAGGCACAGCCTTCAGCAGCGGGAGTTTCATCAGTGCCTTTTTACTCAATGGTGCACGTCAGCAGTGATGCTGCCAGGGAAGCATCCACAGGTGAAGGACGGTATTGCGATGAGAGTGTTCCCAATTTAAGCACTGCCAAAATGTGATGATATCAATTTTCATGGAAGATAAAGGAAAACTTTTCACTCTGTGGAAGGCTTTTCCACAAAGTCCCTTAATAATTGCAAAAACAGCTCCCCTTCTGCATTTAAGAGAGAGCAGGGGTGATGAATGCTTTACTCTCCACCCCATTCTCTGCCTGTTGTGTAAGGTGAGGTCTACCCACAGATTGCTCTGTAGTATTTATAAAAGGGTGTTCACAAATGCCTTGGAGGAGAATGGTGAAAACAAGCAGTCAAGGTCTGATCCACAAAACAAAAACGAGTTCAGCTTTATTTTTCTCCTACTTTTTGTTATCCTGAAATTCAAAGCCTATTCAGTGGCACGTAGATTGTTTCATTTAACAAACACTAATGAGCATTTTCTTTGGTCAGGGACAACATCAGGCTCTAGGAATGCAGAAGTGATAAAGACAAAGTCCCCGTCATTAAAGAACAGCTTACTAGAGGAGATAGGATACATACCTAGGTCACCATGACCCAGAGTAACATAAGGCTGTGAGAGATATCCATAAAGGTCAGAGGATGGAGGACTCGGATGTGGCTGGGGGGCCAGGCAAGTCTCCATGGAGACAATGGCATTGTGCTGGATGCCGAAGTCATGGATGATGGGTGTGGGATGGACAAGAAGGGTCTTCATCAGGCTCTACGGGGTATTTAACCTGATCTTCACGTCCAGTCCTAGATAGGACTCAAGGGCAGTTGTACCCCATCCAGCCCCAGGGTTGTCATCCAGACTTGGCTAATCGTACCCAGCTCCACCTCCACCCAGGCCAATCTGAAGGCTCCAGACTTCTGCTCACTCACTCACACAAATCCCTTCAAATCACATCCCAGGTGCATGTAGCTGAGGAATCCAGCCCTGGGAATTGTGAAATATCTGGATAGATCATCTGCTCTGTGGCTGCCCTCCAATAACGTGCAGCCTGGAGGCTTTAGTTGAAGGATGTATAAGAAAGCCTCTTCCTTCCTGGCACCAGAAGGCCTCCAGACTCCTCCTGGGATGACTTGCCCACACATCGTCCTCTAGGGTAAGTGTGGAGAGACCCTTGGATGTACCTCAGGTGTGGCTAAAGCAGCCCAATCTCTCCCCTTGGCTCTCCCCAGGGAGTTGATAAGCCAGGTAGGAGACATTTGGGGCAGGGAGAAGGGAAGAGAAGTGGGTCCCTGCAAAAGACCCCAAGTGATCTAGCATAGAAGAAGCCATAGATGCTAGAGGGCCAGAAGAACAGAGAAGAGACAGACAGGTTTAGAGATCTTGAGCAGAATTAGACTGAGTGAAGAAATAGCAGAGACTTAGTTCTCCTTCATGCTTGACCATAGTGGACATTGGCCTCAGAAAAGTAGTCTGTAAGCTTGACTAGGTTGCAGTTTGTTTGTTTTTTTTAAAAGGAAGAGTAAATTTTTAACATGGTTGTTGGCAAGAGAGTCCCCTGGGAATGCCCACCAGGATTTACTCCCCAAATGATTAGCCCTTTCAAATCCATTTGTAACTCAGCAGGTTGTAAATGCCAGTCCCCACTTTTGACAGCTCCAGCTCATGGAGAAGAGAAATAGATACCCAAGCTGCCTGGGTCCCTGATGTAACTACATGCTCTTTTGTTTTCTAGATTCAACCTGTTGGCCAAGCAATGTCACAGCAGAAGCAGCAATCTTGGGAGCCCTCAAATGCTCCCAAATGCTCCCCTCCCCAATGCCCAAACCCTTGCCTGGCTCCTTGTGATGCTCCCTGTGGTGCTCCCTGTTCAGGAGGCTGCCATTCCAGTTCCCAAAGGACCCAGGCTCAGAGCCCCGCCTGCTCTAGGAGAACTCGCCGCCGAAAGCCCCGCTGCCTCAGTGGAGGCACAGTGTACCACTGCAAAGAGGAGGAGTGTTAAGGCGACTGGGCCCAGAGGACAGGGGGCCCCGGTGCAGCTGCTCTCTCCCCACCCCAGCCTTGTGTACTAATGTGTACTAATTCCCCTTCGGAGCCCATGCCCTCAACCTCTCATTTGGGCTAGGAAACACTTCCTGAGCTAGGCCGAGCCACCCTGCTGCTGTCCTCTCTCACTCACCCCTTCAGCTCAGCAACAATAAAGCTGCTTCTCTTACAGCCCTGACTTCTGTGAGTTCTGGAGGCCCCTGCTCAGATGTACCCAGACTCCCCAGGTGGATGCCGTTCCTTCTCCTCTCTTCCTAAGACAGCTGATAGCCTTTGAAAGGGGCAGGTGTTTTGAGATTTGTGTCCCCATTCTCAGCAGCCTCACAGCCATCAACACATGTCGTTGCATGATTCTAGCACCAAAGGTTACAATGCAATAAACATTTCTTGAGTACCTAATGTGTCCTGGTCTCTGTGTTTAAAAGTGGGAGATTTTCCTCTGCTCTAGAGAAGTTTATAATCCAGTGGGAGAAACAATGGACACTCCAGATTGAAACATGTGGATTAACAGATATAATTTTAAGGAAACTAATTTATTTGTATTTCTCAATTATCTGGGTAGAGTAAGGAAGAAGAATCATCCCAGTGGAAGATCCAGCATGAACAAATGCATGGCAAGTGCCTGCCAATGGTGTGAATTTCAATTTGGCTCAGTGCCAGGTGTGAGATGGTAGATGTGGAACATTTGCTAACCCAAGTCCCTATGATAATTCAAACTGGCTGAATTTACTGAATTTAGGGTATTAAACCACAGCTACCAAAGGATTGCACCTCTGGGGAAAGCCTGGGCCCAAGCCCAGGGTCTAGTGGCCAGGGATAAGGGGAGCCCAGCACACATTATGCAGGTCCAGAGGGGATGGAGGCTCAACTAGGTAGCATATTGCCAGAAGTTCCACTTGAAGATTTCTTGTGTATCTACATTTTTGGGAGGAGGGGGCACTGAAAGTATAATTTTTTAATCAAGTACCTAACCTAATAGATTATATTGCCCAGGATCAGAACAGAATTTCAACCTGTAATTTCCAATAGATAGAATGTCCATATCCAGAGTTTAGCAGTCTTCCTCATTGCTGGGACTTGGTATTACCTTTGTTATGACATTTATCTCTATATAGATAGGTATTATAATTGTATATAATTATAATTTTATATCCATAATATTTCACATTAAACAATGATGCAAGCTAGTATAAAGATTTGTTAATGTAGATAAGTATAAGGAAGATGAATAAAAGCAACCTAAAAATCTCATCACCTAAAATTAACCACATCTAATTATTTCATAGACATATCTGCAAACTTTTAAAAAGCACAAAATGGATTCATTTCCAAATATTTTATAACCCACTATTTTACCATTAAATAGAACAGTAAAATTTAACAATAAGAGTAATTGTCAATACTCTTCCATGCCAATAAATATTGATCAACACTATTACACATGCTATTAACACACCACGATTTGCATAACTAGTTCTATAATACTGGGCATTTATGTTGTTTCCCTGCTTGCTGTCAAAACAGTAGAATAAACATTCTCATTGATAATTATTCTTAATTTTCTTAGGATAAATTTTTAGAACTGGAATTCTAGAATTGTCAGAAACTATGAAAATTTTTTTCAGACTCTCCTGGAAGATTGCATTTGGGGAGGAATTAAAATGATTCCATTTAAGAAAATCATTTTTAGGGAGGGGATTGCTTTTGCTCAAGAGCACGAGTGAGTACTATGTTTAAGGCTTGCCCCCACTTATAGGGGGAGATGTCCATTTTGTGAGAGAAAGCACTTCATGAGAAGCTTGACAAATCCACTTGTTTTATTGTCATAAAATCCATACTTTAAAAAAAAGTTTAGATGCCTCCATCTTTTGAGGAAAAAGGGATGCTTTATATTATATAAAGCAATGGTTTATGAATATTGATAAGCCACTGTTCGACCTTCTACCTTTGGCTGATAGGTTTTTAAATACCAATTTTGGATATTCAGTATGTTCACATGACAGGTTTTTAGAAAGAACCCCATTTTTCCCCAGGAAAAATATAAAATATTAATGTTTGGTTGATTGTTTAAAGCTCAGTGTATAAGAATATCTTTTTTCCTGTGTCTTATCTCTCTACTCATTATTGAAGACATACATTCACCAAACAACAATTTTAAAAAAGCTTTGACAGAAACTATTTTTCTCTGACAAGAATAGTGCTTCCTATTTCAGCCTTTTCAGGTTTCTTTAGTCAGTACTTGAATTCCCTGTGCTAACTGTTCAACTTATATATTATTGCATAAATACACCGTTTAGTCTATATCAAACTGATTTCAAAATTACTACAATGAAAATAAACTGGAGATTTGATGACTGTTTTTCTTTATAAAGGTCTGTGTTTGGCATCTTCACATTTTCTAAAATACGTCTGTACATCAAGAATATCAGTATTATGAATGTCTTTTCAGTGTGGCTTTAACGTGGCTTCATCTATGCTGTATGTACATTGCACCTTTGTTTTATAGTAATAAGTAATGAAAAATGCAGATTCATATTTTAAACAAAAAGTCCTATATATGTATATATA
>RJWJ010031725.1:0-19004 GCA_004363605.1 Indri indri
CAGGGGTAACCACCAACCAGCGGGGAAAGGGAGCAGCAGATAAATGTGCTACTCTCCCTCCTTCAGGCGGAAGATCCTGGAAAGCTTCCTGCACACTTCTCAGGAGGTCCCTGCAGCATCGAGCTTCTGTTGCCCCCAGTGGTGACCCCGATGATGAACATGTATGTGGCTTTCCCTCCTAAATCTTTCCTCTCCCTTGTTCCTGCTTCCTGAAATACCTCCCAAATCATCCACCTGCAACGAAACCCTTGTCTCAGGCTCTGCTTTTGGAGAGGCCAACCCATGAGATCATCACAGCTGGACCAAGATCTGAATCCCTGCTGTGGCTGCAGGGCCCTGCGTGATGCTGTTCTGTCATCCCAACCTCATCAACCACCCCTCTTCCCCATGCCTGCCACCTTTCAGCCACTCTAGTCACTTCTTCTACCTTGCCAAGCACTCCCTCCTCAGGGCCTTTGCACATGCTCTTCTCTCCGACTGGGATGCCCTTCCCCTTGCCCTTCCTCTGTGTCCATCCTGCCATCCTCCAGCGCTCCGCTTACATGCCAGTCCCTTAGACAGTGTCCCTCCCTCCTGGCCTTAGAGCTCTTGCGGTTCCAACCGCCTTTATTCTCTATCACAACAACTTGTTTCCTTTCCCTTGTGCCGATGTGGAGTTGTGTATTTATCCAAATGTTTATTGTTAATGCTCTGTGTCCCACTAGACTGTAAACCCACACATGAGCTCCGGAGCATCCAGAAAGCTCCTGACAGCTGGGACGTAAATAGTTACTGAATAGAAGTGGAATTCGGGTTGGTGGGTTCCCCCTGCATCCCAAGCTTTCTCTACTCTGCCCGGCTATGGGATGTGGGCAGAGGGCTCTCATGGAGGTGGGGGTGGGGCAGGGCTCTGGACCGAGGGAGGTAAAAAGAGCCAGTCCCCATCCTCATCCTCACCTTCCTCACCCCCACATCTCCAGGATCAGAGCATCACTTGAATGAGACACCCCAATCCGGGCTCAGGCTCTGGGAGGACATATCCGAGCCCTTCCTCCATGGCCAGGAGATTTCTTGCCCACCTGGTGGGCAAGCTGTGATTCCAGGATTCTAGGCTGATCTTCATCGTCAGCCTCTGTAAGGACAGGCCCAACCTGCAGCCAGTCTAGGTAATTCTGTGCTTATCTCCAGAGATGCTGGAACCACAGGCTTGGCCAAGAAAGGATGGGATGTATTAATCAGGGATTTTTAACATGCTGAGTGATGTCCAAAACTGCCTGGAGGTACCCTGTACCAACTTGCTTATTGGAAACACATAGATGGATTGTCTGCACCTGCTTTCAGTTATTGTGTCTGCTGACTCCCCCTGGTTTTGGCTATGTGACCAGAGGGAAATGAGATGAACAAATGTCTCATTGAACTTACGCCTTGGCATCCCTGAGGCCCAGACCCCCACATGCATCTAGGCGGTTCACAGTCCAGAGACCAAGCTCGGGCGCCTTAGCAACTGCTCATGGATGTCGCGGATCTCTCTGAAGCTGCTCCCAGTTTCCCCACTCTTAGTGTTCTGCGTCCTTTGCCTGCAGTGAAACTTTTGAGGGCTTTCACTTCGTTTGAGTCCTGTGAGTGCCTTCAGCGATCTGACCCGGCATGACTACGGCGGCCTCTCTTGCTGGTGGGCTCTGGTTCCTGGCAGTTTCCTCTCTTGATGTGAAAACCATAGCATCCTCAGGCTCTGGCACCTGCTTCTTAGGGAGGAGAAGGAGGGGCCACGGGGACCCAGCTTGCATTTCACCAAGCAGAAGGCAGAGCAGCAGAGACCCAACCTGAAGGTGTGAAAGGCCCATATCACTGAGCAAGTCAGACTCGAAGAAAATAATGTGACCTGTAATCCCATTACCAGAGACAACAATGGCCCACATTTTAATTCAGTACCTTTTAGCCTTTTTCCCCACATATATATTTCAACATAATTCAAATACATTATATAAACCATTTTATATCCTACTCTTTAACTTAACATTGCATTATAAGCACTAGTTGATGATCTTATAAAGACTCAATTTCCTCATTTGTAAAATAATAATAATAATAATGATGGTGATGATGATGATAATACCAGTACCCATATTACAGGGTTATTATGATGCAATGACATAATGCATGTGAAACCTTTCAGCCCAGCGTGTGGTATATATTAAGGGCTCAGCAAAAATTATTATTATAATAAAATACTTTAAAATCATAAATGGATGCAGAGCAGTCTGAGCAAATATGTCATTAGTCAGGTGACTATTCCTTTATTGAACCTACAGGTAACGTTTAAGAATCTTGGTATCTTAACTCTCAACTCAGTGTTTTTTCTACTTAGGATTATATTACCTTTTTTGCAGTTGGAAATGCAAAATGTCAGTGCTGAAGTCACCAGACTCCATGTGGTTGTGGATAAATGGTCACAAACTGCGAAAAAAGTAAGGGGTGCCCTGAGCTACTTGACCCTGGTGATGAGACCATTGCAGTCTGCAAGTGTTTTGGAGCCTAGTGGGGAGGAGCTCACAGATGCGCTGTGACGATGGCAGGGGATGTGTCTGCCACACCAGATGGAGCGGGAGAGCAAGCTCCAGCTGGGCTGAGGGAGAGGTCGGCCAGGGCAGGTAGACCAGGTACCGAGGTGGTGCTACTAGGTTTATGTCCTAGTTCGAATTCCTCTGAAATCAGAGCCTGGGACAAGGACGTGGGTGCAGGTGTTTTATTTGGGAGGGGACCCCAGGAAGCAGGATGAGGAAACAGGGAAAGTGAATCTCAGAAGGGGAAAAAGCCAATAAAAGGTGTGTCTTAGTACATCTGGGAGAATAAGCCTCGGAATTGTTCCTCCAGGGGAGGGGTCCTGGGCATTTACCCACCGGTGGCTGAAGGTCGCCCACCGTGTGACTCTGCAATCCTAGGCTGCCTCGTACATGGAGACCAAACAGAGTGAGATTCTGCAGTTCTAGAAAAAGCCTGAAAGAGAAATGTGGAGAGACACGGAGGCCCGAGGAGGAGCCGTGTCAGGCGCATGGGGGCCAGACGCAGAGCTGCGACCGCAGCTGGTGGGTCGAGGGACGTGAGAGCGGACGAGGATTCGCTTCGGAAACGAGGATGCCCTTGCTCCGCACCTTGGCCTTCCACCGCAGTCAGAAGTTTCCTCTTATTCTCCGTGAATCTCGTGAATCTCGCTTGCTGCACTTTCTTCCTGTGCCCCTAGTGCCGGCTGAACAGGAGAGCGGGGCAGCTGGCCGTGGTCGGAAGGAAATGCTGGGAGAGCTGCAATTCCTGGCAGCCCCGCCCCGCTGGATTCCTTGCGGGCTAGACCGATGTTCCCAGAGGACCCCTCTCCTTCCCCGATTCTTTTTCTTGCCCCCCTCCTCCCCGAGTCTTAATCCACTCACACAGCCTGCGAGCCCTGAACATGGCTAGGTTATTCGTCCCATCAGGTGGCCCAAATGTCAACGTCGCCCCTTAATGGTAGCTACAGCTGACAATCACTGAGTGTTCGCTGCAAAGCAGGCCCTGTGCTAGGTGCACACCTCATCTCGTTTAATTCTGACAACTGCTCCTTCTGCCAGGTTCTCTGACACCCCCATTGTACAGACAAGACCGAGTGTCGGAGTGCAGTATTTTCTGGCACGATGTGGGCCTGGGCTCAGTCTTACGCGCATCACCTGCTCCCGTGTTTGAGCAGGTCACCCTTTGTAACATGCCTTGTGCTCAGAAACTCAAGGGGCCACTTCAGGTTTCTTCTAGTAACTTCACTAGAGGTTGTACCTTGGGGGTCCTTTACTTAAATGTTTGGTCCTGCGTAGGAGACAACTCTTAGCACTTAGAAAAATGATAACCTAAGTAACAGTATTACTGTACCTTTAGTAACTACTGTATGTTTGTCCCCTCGGTACCAGTCCAAGCCCCACTGGACAGATGAGAAAATGGGGTTCAGCAAAGTAGTTTACTGAAAGCCACACACACGTGGTTAAGTGTGGGAACCAGGCTTGGAATTTGGTCTATTCGATTGCAAAGCCCACGAGATTCCCCTCTAGCGCTCACAGGGCGCTGTCTGTAGGGTGGCCACAAAGTTCATAAAAGGAGGTGAGTATGCATGAAAAATGGTTTATCGACATTAAAATACATGAGCAAATAATGTATGGGGTCAGATGTTATGGTCTCCCTGCAGGTACCTGTTGGGGTGGGGAGGGACTGAGAAATGGCTGAAGGCCACAGGCAGCTTTGACATAAGCACTGGGTGGTGGAAACGACGTTGGCGCAGGGGGACGCCGTGCACACTGGTTTCTTTCAGGACAGGAAATGTGCCAGTTAGAGAACATTTGGCTCAAAGGTCCTCTGAGAAAACCGAGCTCCTCCGTCACTTTCAGGAGGGGAAATGGAGGCCCCGAGAGAAGAAATGAACAGTCTAAGACCCCGCTGCCTGGGTCAGCTCTGAGGATGCCCGGAGGATCTGCGGTGCCCTGCGGCTCCTTCCCTCCGTTGCTTCCCTCCCCCACTCTAGAGCTGCAGCCTCCCCACCTCGCTCCCCCAGCTCTCTGACTAAGAGAGCCCCTGAGGCCCCCTTCTGCCAGCCCCCAACCGCCTCCTCTCTCCTCGAGCCCCCAGGCCTGTACACGGTGGCTCCACGGAGAAGCAGGGCCGTGGGCGGGGCAAGCGGGATAATTATAATCTTAGAAGGTTTGACTCTCGGGCTGAGAAGCAGGGAGGCAGTTCTTCCTGCCCGGTTTGGGAGCCGGGTCTGAGTCAGAAACCATCTCCCACAGCTCAGCCTCCTGCGTGTCTGGAGCGGCTGGTCCTTCCTTGCCCTTCCACCCTTGGGCCAGGCCTTGAGCCAATTCATTCACTTATGAAATGCTGATTATGTACTTACTGCATGCCAAGCTCTGTGTGGAGCTTGGGGACACAGATGGGGGGCCGAGGGCAGGGATGACGTGACATGGTGGTTAACAGTGTGTTCCGTCAGCCAAGCTCCGTAGGTTGCAATCTTGGCTCCACCGTTGACCAGCAGAACAATTTTTCATGCATTGTTTAAACATTCTGTGCCTTATTTTCTTGTTCTGATAAATGGGCATTATAAATATCTCCCTTGTACAGTAAAGGGGAGAAAGTACATAAACTGCTAAGCACAGTGCCTGCAGCATGTTAAAGGCATATACAATGTGAGTTGTCGCAGCTGTTATTATTTTTAAAATTTTTATTAAAGAGATGAATAATGTACAGTTTCTGCTCTGGAAAAGCACATAATCTAGAGTAGGGATGGCAAAGATGTTTCACCTCACATGTCAACTCTGGCTGATTGATAGAGGCTGCTTGGAGTACTGTGTCAAGAAAGATTCTGAGGATCAATCCAAACCCATCAGGAATAAGAGAACAATTGGTTAGGGTTAGGTTTTAGAGAAGGTGGAGGTGGCACATATACCTGGTACCAGCTATCCCTGTCAGTCCGGAAGAGCAGAAGAGGAGGGAATGGGGAGGGTGGTCAGGAATTTAGAGGAGTATAGAGTCAGACCCGATCAGGTATTTGAGGCAAGTGTTGGAGAATCCAGGGCTGCCTAAGACCTGTTCCTATGTGGATATTTCTAAGCATCCATAAGAGATGTGGGTCGTCCCTGCTCTAGAGAGGCAAGAGACTTTTGTTAGACAGTGCAGAAAGGTTTGAATCCTGTGTCTCAATTCCCTATCTGAATCCTTCCATCATTCTGGATTTTGGTGAGGATTAAATAAGATACTATTGCATAAGTTAAGAAATTAGAGTGAAGGAAACAGTCAACAGAGTGAAAAGGCATCCCGTGGAATGGGAGAAAATGTTTGCAAACCATATATCTGATAAGGGTTGATGTCCAGAATATATAAAGAACTCTCATGAGTTAACAGCAACAGCAAAACCAAATAACTCAATTAAAAATGGCCAGAGGATGTAAATAGACATTTCTCCAAAGAACATATGCAAATAGCCTACAAGCATATGGAAAAGTGCTCAACATCATAATCTGTAGGGAAATGTACATCAAAATCACAATGAGGTATCACCTCAAACCCATTAGGATGGCCATTAGCAAACAACCAGAAAAGAGCAAGTGTTGATGACGATGTGGAGAAATTGGAACATTGTGCACTGTTGATGGGATTGGAAAAGGATGCAGCTAATATGGAAAACAACAGAGGTCTTTCAAAAAAACAAAAATAGAATTACCTCTGACCCAGCAATCCCACTTCTATGTATACAGATGCTCCTCAACTTACAACAGGGCTGTGTTCCAATAAACCCACTGTAAGTTGAAAATATTGTAGGTTGCAAATGTATTTAATATACCTAACCCACTGAAAATCATAGCTTAGCCCAGCCTACCTTAAACATGGTCAGAGCATTTACATAAGCCTGCAGTTGGGCAAAATCATCTAACATCGTGTATTTTATTAACAAAGTGTTGACTATCTCATGTAATTTATTGAATACCGTACTAAAAGTGAAAAACAGAGTGGTCGTATGGGTGCTCAAAGCACAGTTTCTACTGAATTCGTATTGCTTTTGCACCATCATAAAGCCAAACAATCGTAAGTCGAACCATCATAAATCGGCGACCGTATATCCAAAAGGATTGAGAACGGATCTCAGAGAGATATTTCCATGCCCATATTCATTGCAGCATTATTCGCAATAGCCAAGAGGTGGAAGCAAACTAAATGTCCATTGATGGATGAATGGATAAAGAAAATGTAGTGTATACACACGATGGAATATTATTCAGCCTTAAAGAAGAAGAAAATCCTGTCATATGTTCAACATGGTTGAACCTTGAGGACATCATGCTAAGTGAAATAAGCCAGTCACAAAAACACGAATACTGCATGGTTCTCTGCATACTTACATGAGGTATCTAAAGTAGTCAAGGTCATAGAAACAGAAAGGAGAGTGAGGGTTGTCAGGTGCTGGGGAGAGGAGGCATTTGACCTGTTGTTCAGTGGATATAGAGTTTCAGTTTTGCAAGATGAGAAAGTTCTAGAGATTGTGCATATGACCTATACAACAACGTGCATATAGTTAACACTACCGTACTATATACTTAAAAATGATTAAGATGGTAAATTTTATTAACATGTGTATGTGTTTTTTTTTATCATAATAATTAAAAAAAAGAATTTAGAACAGTGCCTGGCTTATAAGCACTCAAAACCTGGTGGAGAGCCATGAATATTTTGTTTGCCTTAAAGAACTGGAGGGCAGGGCAGAGCTGTCTTCGTAATCTATTATCAGTCAAATAGTTCTACTCTGTGTGAAAGCCGGGAACAATCAAGGATTAGTTGGAACAATTGAATTGTTAAAAAATAGAAGATTAGTTGGAAAGAGCTTAGCACTTCAAACAATTGGTGAATTGCTCAAATAAATTGTGGTAGGTTACACAACATTATGTAAAATGCAATTCCGTTTTACAAAATGAAAAAGTATTAATTCATGCAAGACCAGAAAAAGATTTGGAAATTTGAGCACCTTGGAGTTAACGATGATCGTCCTGAGTGGGTGGGTTGTGGGTGTGCTCATTAGGGTTCTTAACAGAAGCCAACTTGGGCTAATTAAGGCGAAGAGGAGTTTGTTAAAAGGATTTGGGGGAGTCCTAGTCCTCAAGTGGATGTCTCAACTTTCAGGAGCATTGCCTGAGCTTGTCTGGTGAGGGAACCACTGTTGCCACCAGCAAACCATGGATCCTCTAGCTTGTCCAGAGCTCCGTGGACCAGGAACCCAACCCTGAAACCACCACGATTCCTGAGCATCATTAGCTCAGCTCTTTGTATCTGATGTAGGTCCACGACTATCTGTCTATATGACTAATGGATCAGTAGCCCAGAACAGGGTACAAATAAGCCCTTCCTTCAACTCATGGAGTCCACGGGTGGGTTGTTCCTCAAACCGGTTCACCTCGGCCCCTGCTCCCTGGTGGGCAGGTTCTTCTGATTGAGGCTGGGGCTTCCCACTATGGTCAAGTCTTTTCATAGTCATTAGAGAACAATGTCCCCCAGTCCTTGCTAACCTGTTGGGCCTTTTCACTCTTCTTCTTGGCCTCTGTCTGTGATACTCAGCCAATATCAACCCTTCTCTTACCTTGTAGCGCCTTTTAGTATGAGAAGGTTCTGAAGGAAGGGTTTTTTTGGGGGAGTAGTCCCAGTAGGGGTTAGGGTGAATCTGGAAGTTTTCCTGGAAGAGGAGGTTCTGAGATGAACCCTAAAGGACAATTAGGATTTTCACAGGCAGGGATAGAGTGGGGAAGAGAGAAGGGCAAAGGCACTCTGTGACCATGATGGTCAAGACAAAACAAGACTGCTCCACAATCATGTCAGAACATAGACAAAACACACGCATCGTCCAAACCACGAAAGTGACCAAACAGCCTCCATCCTGGCTCGGGAGAGTGACCACTGCTTGTCCACGAATTATAGCTTTAGCCTAACTTCCTTACTTTCCAGATAACATTTATTAAGATACCCAATTATAGATTTTTCTCCTGCTTCCTTACAGCATTCAATCTGGAGCAAAGTCCCACTTTCTTAAACCCTCCTCCAAATTACCTAACATGAGCCCAAATTCTATAATAAGTCCTTCCCAACATGTTCCTATGGAGATGCTCCACATGGTATGAGTTTCCCTCGTTGCAACAAGCCAGTAAACCCAATTTTGTTTAATACCGGTGTGTTCTGGTGCTCTTTGGCGGGGAGGCATCAATACTTCCTTTCCATCATTCACAACCGAGGATCTTTCATGCCTCCAGGGCTGTTGCCTCTGTTTGGAATGCCTGTTTCTTCCTCCCTCACCTTGCTCTCTCTTCTTCATCCTTCCAGATCCATCCTTCAAGTGGTTACTGTGTTTTGAACCCTTCTATGCTCCAAGTACTGTGCTTTGTCTTATTACTTGCATTAAGCTACCCATTTTGCAGATTAAGAAATTGAGGCTCAGAGAGGTTAGTTAACTTACTCAATGCCACACAGATTCGAGGTGGCATGCTTTTGACCATTACACTGATATTTCCCCAGATTTAGTGCATATAAGAATCAGGCATCTTATTAAAATTTTTCTGTCCTGGGTCCCATTCCTAGAGATTTGGCTTGAGCAGGTATATTAGTTTCTATTGCTTCAAAATAAATCCCCACAAATCTGGCAGTTTAAAACAGCACACATTTATTATGTCATAGTTTCTATGGATCAGGACTCCAGGCATAGCTTAACTGGGTCCTCTGCTCAAGGTCTCACAAAGCTGCAATCAGGGCATTGGATGGGCTGTGTTCTCATCTGAAGGCCTGACTAGGGAAGAACCCATTTCCCGACTCACTTAGATTGTTGGCAGAATTTATTTGCTTGCAGCTACATGATGGAGAACACTGGTTTCTTACTGGCTATAAGTGGGAGGCCGCCCTCAGGTCTAAGAGACATGCTGTTGTTGTCTGCCACACGACTTTCACCATAGGAAATTACACCAAGGTCTAACACCAAGGGGCCGAGCTCATGGGGGACATTTGAGAATTCTGCCCACCATGGCAGGTCTGGGGTGGGCCTGTTAATCTTCACCATAATGTGCCCATCCCCGCTAAGTGATTCGGATGCAGGTGGAAGGTGAGGCCCTATGCAGGAGATAGTGCAAGGTGGTAGAATGTATGTGGGCCCTGCCTGGGTCCAAATCCTTTCACTTGGGACTTGGAGCAAGTTACTGAAACCTTAAAAGCTTCATTGCCCCCATTTTATTTTTTTTTATTTCAGCATATTATGGGGGTACAGATGTTTAGGTTATGTATGTTGCCCTTATCCCCCTCCCCCCAAGTCAGAGCTTCAAGCGTGTCCATCCCCCAGATAGTGCACATCGCACTCCTTGTGTGTGCATATACCCGTTCCGTCCTCCCCCCTCCCCGCTGCCCGACATCCAATAAATGTTATTCTTATATGAGCACTTAGGTGTTGATTAGTGAAACCAATTTGCTGGTGAGTACCTGTGGTGCTTGTTTTTCCATTCTTGGGATACTTCACTTGGTAGAATGGGTTCCAGCTCTATCCAGGAGTATACAAGAGGTGCTATATCACCATTGTTTCTTAAAGCTGAATAGTACTCCATGGTATACATATACCACATTTTATTAATCCACTCATGTATTGATGGACACTTGGGTTGTTTCCACATCTTTGCAATTGTGAATTGTGCTGCTATGAACATTCGAGTGCAGGTGTCTTTTTTATAGTGCCTTTTGTTCTTTTGGGTAGATGCCCAGTGATGGGATTGCTGGATCAAATGGTAATTCTACTTGTATCTTTTTAAGGTATCTCCATATTGCTTTCCACAGAGGTTGCACTAGTTTGCAGTCCCACCAGCAGTGTATGAGTGTTCCTATCTCTCCACGTCCATGCCAACATTTATTGTTTTGTGACTTTTTGATAAAGGCCAGTCTCACTGGAGATAAGTGATATCTCGTTGTGGTTTTGATTTGCATTTCCCTGACGATTAGAGATGTTGAGCATTTTTTCATATGTTTCTTGCATTGCCCCCAATTTAAAAATAAAAAACCATGATCATCGTTATCATAACTACTTGACGGGGCTGTTTTGAGGATTTAATGAGATAATACCGGCAGACTACCTAGAGCAGAGCAAACAATCCATAGATGTTAGGTATCATGCTGCTGTGTAATACCACTTTCCAGCTCAAATGGAAAAGAAGGTTCTCAAAACCCTTTCCCTCCAGTCCTTCCTGGATAGATCTGGATTTGGTCTTTGGGACTTCTGCAGCCCCTCTGCTCTCTGCTATCACAGTGCTTACGTGTTTATTATGTTTTGCCCTTGGACTGAGAGCGTACTAAGGCAAGATGGCATTTCAGTTACAACAGCCTAGGTTTTGCTGCTGTAACAAACGACCCCCAAAGCTCAGTGGCCTCTGACAGCAAATGTTTGTTCCTGCCTCACGTTGCATGTCCATTGTGGGTTGGCAATGGCTATGCTCCATGCCATCTTCACTCTGGGACCTGGCAGATGGAAGAACCTCTAAGTGGAACGTTGCCAGTCTCCTGGCAGACGGAAAAAAAAAAAGACATAGTGAAAAATGTGTGGGCTCTTAAATCTGCTGGGAAGTGACATGTGTCAGTTCCACCTGTATAGTAGTGGCCCAAACAAGGCACACGGCCCTTCTTGAATTCAATGGGTAGACATATAAAATCTTCTTGCAGGAGGTAATCTGGAACATTTGGAAAGCAGTGTTAAAAATCAACCTGGAAACCTTACAAAATTAATTTTATGAACAACAAATACTAACAGTAGCAAAACACCAAAGTTCTTCACATAAATTAACCCATTTTATCCTCAAAACAGCCTTGTAAGGAAGGGACTATTGTTATCCCCATTTTATGGATGGGGAAACTGAGGCACTGAGTGGTAAATTCACAGGCACAGGACTGCAGAGGGTAAGTGGAACCTCCTGGGCAGTGCAGCTGTGATGGAGACCGAGTGAAGGACCAGGAAGGAGCCACCGTATAAGATTCCTGGATCCAGTTGGTTCCACCAGGTTCCTCCCTCCTCTGGCTGCTCCTCAGTGACCTTCTTCCCCTTTGCACTAGGCTCTGTGGGTCCTCATCCCTTCCTATAGCTCTTCTTCAGCTCCCCGATGAAAATCCTGCGTTTAAGGCCTGCTGAACACCATAAAAATGTCAATTAAGTTGATTTAAAAATGCTCCCAGTCTCATTAACAACAAACTGTTAGTGCCGTTGCAGCCAGACAGGGCTAAGAATAAATAATATGAATATTAAAAGGGTTCTGGTGTCATTAATCATCAATAATAAATTATCCCTCATCTCCATCCTTTCTCTGGCTGCCAGGGGTGGTGCTTTCTTCCCCTGGGCAGGAAGAGTCATTGCTAGATGTCTGAGACTGGGCTTTGTCATCTGCTGTGGAGAAGGAATGCAGACACCGTAGGCTCAGCCCCAGGAATCACGGCTCTTGTGACCTCTGGTCTGACAATTTAAGATCACTGGGCATCGTGCAGCAGACCCAACTCACAGGTGTGCGCCACAACCCAGTCCAGCATCTGGCCCAGGGCCGGTGCCCTAGCAATGTTTGGTGAATGAATAAATAAATGAAAATAAAGGTCTGAGCTTACACTTGCACCTGAGTGTAGCTCCCTAGCTCTGTGACTCTAAATGTGTCACTTAACTTCTCTGTGTCAGTTTCTTCTTCTGATAATTAGTAGCTACTTCACTGGTTTGCAAAGATTAAAAGAGATGATGCATGTTAGAGCCCCAGGCATGTTGTAAGTGCTCAATGAATATTACTCATCATCATCATCTTCATCATCATTTTAATTACAATTGCAATTCTGTAGTAGAGGAACTTATGGCTTCTCCATCTGATGCCCTCAAAGGAATATTCTGCAGCCATTAAAAATGATGTCTGCAGACTTCTCAATAATGAGTAAAATAGTGTGTAAGTTAAAAAAAAGTAAATTGCAGAATTTTATGTGCCTTGTGATTGCAGTGATATTAAGATAGACAAAAATTGGAAGGGAATACATCAAAACATTTTTGATGGTTTTTTCCTAGATGGTAGTCATTACGTTTTCTTTGCTATATTTTCTGTGGCTTTTAATTTTTTTACAACAAGCATGTTTTGTTTACTATAAAAATTTCCCCACATACACAAAAGTAGAGAGACTAGTATTATGAATACCCATAAACCCATAACTTAGATTTAATGATTGTTAACATTTTGCCATATTTGTGGCATCTTTTTTTCTTTTGGGTGAAATATTTCAAGGTTGCTGAAATCAGGATATCTTACCCCTAAATGTTTCACTATGTATCTCTAAAAAAATTTGGATATTTATCTACCTAATGGCAATACATGATTATATCTAACAAAATTAAGAACAATTTCCCTCCCCTCCTTTTATTGTATTTTATTTTTTGAGTCAGGGTTCTCTCGCCCAGGCTAGAGTGCAATGGTGTCATCATAGCTCACTGCAACCTCAGACTCCTGGGCTCAAGCCATCCTCTTGCCTCAGCCTCCCGAGTAGCTGGGACTACAGGTGCGCACCACCATGTCTGGGTAATTTTTCTATTTCTGCTTTTTTTTGTAGAGACAGGGTCTTGCTCTTTCTCAGGCTGATCTCAAACTCCTGGCCTCAAGCGATCCTCCTGACTCAGCCTCCCAGAGTGCTAGGATTATAGGCGTGAGCCATCGTGTCTGACCAGAATTAAGAATCATCTCTTAATGTTATCTAATACATAGTCCATGTTCAAATTTCCCCAATTTCCTTCAAAATATTTTTCTTTGTTTTCCTTTCCTTTCCTTTCCTTTCCTTTCTTTCCTTTTCTTTTCTTTCTTTCGTTCTTTCCTTTTTTTTTTTTTTTCCCCACAAAGGATTTGTTTGAACCATATCCAGCCTGGGAGCATACATGGCATTTAGCTGTCGTGTATTCCAACTCTCTTTAAATCTAGAACAACGTACCTCTACCCCTTTGTCCATCACATTGACTTGTTGAATAGACCAGATGCATCATTCCATTGAGGGTCCTGCCTACTGTCTTTGCCTTTCTTTTTGGTTTCACTGCTTTTATAAGGACAATGTGATAAAGATGCCCGCTCTATAGTTCCTAGCCAGGTGCTGTTCTAAGCACATTACTTTTACTATCTTATTTAATTCTCACAATAAATCCATCATGTAAGGACTCTTTTTATCAATGACGAAAATGAAACTCACAACTAAAATAATTTGCCAAGGCCACAGACCAGCTCTCAAGCCAGCACACCTAACCACCATGCCATTTTAAAAGAATAGAGAGAGATGCTACAAACTAGGAAGGAAAGTGAGGAAGCCAACCCTGCCTATCCTTGGGGATGCTCAATGAGAACCGAGGACCAGATTCCCCACGAGGCCCTAGGAGTGTCCTGGAGGGAGACAGTAGATTGGCAGTGCCACTGATTGACTCTTCAGCCAGAGCGTGGAGCTGTTCTGGGTCACCTCTGACGTTTCCTCCTGTTTTCTTCTCTTCCATTATCAGCAGGTTGGAAGGGTTCCTAAGAAGCTGGGTCTGCTATTTCATAGGTAGACCCAGGGAGCAGCCCTCAAGGGAGGTCCCTTCCTATGGGTGCCTCCGTAGCTACCAGGGTGGGAGACACATGGGCTTTACCAACAATTACATTCTTGGGTCTTCATTCATGAGCATTCTGGAAAAATCAGGCAAGTACGCAGTGTGTTCTGGGAAAGAACACTGGAGGAGGAGTTCAAGCACCTGGGTGCTTACCTAGATTTGCCTCTGCCACGGACAGGCTGTGTGTCACTGGCCATGGCACCCAGCTTCCCTGAGCCTCAGTGCCCTCTGCATTGTATTGGGTTTAATGCCATCAGTTCTGTTTTCATTGTGAGGTTGTTATAGATGAGGATAATAGCAGAAGCACTTTGAAAAGTAACAATGGAAATATAAGAGCTCCCCGTAGGGTGTACTATGGAGTCCTGGCTAGGCAGGTAGCACGTGGTTCCCAGGAGCTCTGCCATGTTCTAACACGACCCCACCCCAAAGCCATGGCTGATTGGTCAAGGAGTTGGCAACGGATCTACACGGGGCCAATGAATCCCTGCCCTGGGATTTTTGAACTTGGGAAGGGAAGGTGGTCAGTCATTCTTTCCTGTCGGTTTAGATCTAAACTGTGAAAGAGGAAACTTTGTTATGAATGTTCCTTGACTGTGGAGGAAGACAGTTTGGGGAGGGAGGGCGAATGCAGTAAGAAAGTGAGAGTAAGAGAGGGGGAGAGAGAAAAGTGAGACCAAGATTCCAGCTGTTCTTGGAATCTAGCTGTATCTGTGGGATATGACTGTTCAATCCCAGGTTTGGCTTCTCTTGAGCCAACTATTTTTCCTATTTTTGGTGTAAGCCTCTTTGGGATTTTTTTCCTGCCATTTATTCCTAAAAGGATGTCTGGTATATTAGGCAACAGGACACTCTTAATGATCCAAAGAAGGGGAAAGCTAGAGTGAATCAGAAGTTTAGAGAGCATCTCCTAGTCCATCTGCCTCAGTTTACAACAAAAGTCAACTACCTTGCCTCAGCTATCCAAGCAGGTTAGTGGCAAAACCAGCATAAGAATACAGGTCTCCTGATTTCCGTCCCAGGGCATTTTCCGCCTCTCTGATCTGCCTCTTTTATACCTGGCAGCATATAATAATGACACATTAAAAAACAGTAACTTTTACTATTTATTAAGTAAGTTCTAAGTTCCTCCCTATATAACATTGTCGCATTACTGTGCTAGCAATCCAACGAGGAAACTATTATTATTTTCATTTTTTGTAGTGGAAAACTGAAGTTCAGAAAGGTTAAGCAACTTGCCTAAAGCCACACAGCTAGTAAGTCATAGAGTCAGATTTGAAATTCAAGTGGTGTGGCCCTGGTGTCCTCATGTTTAATCATGGTGCTCTGCCTCATCTTTGGCTTCCTGCCCTACCAAGAGTGGCAGTGGCCACACATTCCTTTGAGCCAGTACCTTGCTGATGCTGTGAGTGAGACTGAGTAGTCCCTAAGAGATCTGTCATTTCCTGCACCTGTGGCTACTGGCATGGGAATATTGTTCTCGGACTTGTGTTATTTACTCAAGAATTTGCAAGGTTGCTCCTTGCTTAGGTAGCAAATACTTCTGCAAATAAGGATGGAAAATTGGATTTGCCTACCCTGGAGTCGAGAAAGCTCCCAGCATTCTTGGGAAAGATGCTGGTGCAAACATGTGTGGGTGAAAAGGATGCTCAAAGTTGATTGGGTGTCACTTATCAACCCAATGGGAGAGGAAGGGGTTCTTTTTTTAAAAATGAGCTTTATCGAGGTAAGATTGCACACAAAAATAACCGCACCTATTTAACATACACAATTTGTTGAGTTTGGACATATGCCCGTGATTCCATGACCACATATCCATCCGAGGAAGGGACTCTTGAAGTCTCTCTGCTAGCGTGGCTTTGGTGCTTATAAACAGGAAGTCTGCAGTGCGGTGGACAGGAATGGTTAACTAATGTTCCTTCCACATTCACAAAGGTGGCAAAGGACAGTCTCTTCCAAGCTGTCGACTTCGGATCACCAGAGATAAAACTGCTCGCGAGGCCTGTGAAAGATGCAGCACATTGGCTATCTATTGCTGCTTAGCACACTGCTCCAAATCTTAGTGGCTTAAAACAGCTAGTTTGCTAATGAGTCTTCAATTTGGTCAGGGTTCAGCAGGAATGTCTTTGCCGGGACAGCTCACCTGGGGGCTGGAGGATCCACATTTGGGGTGACTTGCTCACAGGGCTGGCAGGTTGGTGTCTTGCAGGCTGGGAATTCTGCCAGGGCTGAGGACTGTGGACAGTGGTTCTTCTCTACGTAAGCCAAGAGGATCCTTGGACTTCCTCACAGCATGGCGGCTGGGTTCCAAGAGTGAATGCCCCAAGAAAACAAGGTAGAATTACATTGCATTTTTATGATCTATAGCTCTGCGATATTATCTCGATTGAGGGAGTGAAAAAGGCCCCCTGAGTTTCAAGGGTTCATAAACTCAACCTCTGGATGGGGAGCATGTCAAGGTTCTAGAAAAGCATGTGAGAGGAAAAATATTGTGTGACCAGTTTTGGAAAATACAATCTGCCACATGCAAATTCCCATAACTGCATCTGCACCGCAGACCTCCAGCATCAGAATTTATGCAGGCAGGGCCCAGGAATCTGCATTTTAATATCTTCCGTAGAGACGCTATTGATCAATGAATGTTGAGATTCCTGAAGTGGGGGTGAAGGTGCCTCCTCTGTAAGACGGTGCCAACATTGTGGTTAGGTGTAGTGACCGGGAGCCAGAACACAGGCTTTTGTCCTAGCTATGCAGCCGGCTTCCTGCGTGACTTTGGGCAAATAATTTACTATTTCTGGCTCATTCTTCTTAAGTGTAATAATTATATGCAGCTCAGAGTATTATTCCAAGGACTGAAGGGTATAAAGCATATAAAATGCTTAGCCTAGAACCTGGTACAGAGTTAGTATTCAAATGACAAATTAATGCTAATGACAATTAGTATTACTGCTAAAGTCTTTGTAAATCTGAAGTTCGATTTTGTCATAATTATTGTAGCTACTATTCGTTTAGCGCTCTCTCAGTGCCAGGCTCATTACTATTTAGAATTTGCAGGTATTACTAACCCCATTTCACAGAGGAGAAAACTGAGGTTCAAAAAGGTTAAATGACCTGCCCGAGGAGTGGGACGAACTAGGGTTTGACCTGATTGCAGTCTGGCTCCAAGGCCCTTGCTCCTGCTACCGCATCACACTGCCTCTTGCTATCTCATAACATACGTTTTTTTTTTTTTTTCCAAAAATTAAATCTGTGTTATTGCCTCAGTTTGAAAATGAGGTCTATAACACCGTACTTGCCTGAAGGTTGGTGTTGGGGTTAATCATTCTTCTAACATGTTGGGACCCATAGTGGTGGCTATTATAGAAACCCGGGGCTGGTCTGATGGTAGTGGGTTATCAGAACTTATTAACATTAGTGTCACTAAAGTTGGTATTCAACCCCCCACTGCTAAATTTGACTGGCTTTAAAAAAAAAAAAAAAAAAAAGACTCCTGGCTGCTCCCCTCTATTGGTTGTGGTGGGAATTGCAGTTCCAGGAGCCAGGAAAGGCAGATGCTCTCTGCCCTCTCTCCATTCAGCAGGGCCCCAGGCACCTGCCAAAAACCGTCGTGGCCGTCTCCCTGGGAGGCAGTAGCTGTGAGGCTCTGAGGCTCATTGGGTTGGCTTCTAGAAGCCTGAGCTCAAATCCTAACTTTACCAGTTAGTACCAGTGGGATCTTGGGTAAGTACTTCACCACTGGGGGCTTCTGCGTTCTCAACCATAACATGGGGCTGCCAATTCCAACCTTGTGGGTTTGTTCTGAGGATTAGATGAGCTCAAGCAGGACAGGCACCTAGGAAAGGATTTGGTACCTAGACAGTTGAG
Source organism: Indri indri (assembly GCA_004363605.1). Taxonomy (NCBI): domain Eukaryota; kingdom Metazoa; phylum Chordata; class Mammalia; order Primates; family Indriidae; genus Indri; species Indri indri. Next base: position 17,990 of record RJWJ010031725.1, read on the forward strand.
TGTGTCCTGCTGTCACCGGGGGTCCCCAGCCCCTCGCGGACAGTGGGATCTCTTTCCATTTGAACAGATGGATCAGATCAGGCAGACTGGAGCTCTGGGGGGCTCTGGGCCCCGGCATGCTGGAGCCCAAGGCCCTGCCTGGCTGTGGAGGCTCCCTGTCCTCTGCTTTGTGTTGGAGTTGTTGCTTTAACTGTGCCCTGACACCTGGGAGCACACACGGACACACACAGACGCACGTGAGCACACCCACCCGCTGTTCCCTGCCATCTCAGACTTTTACTCATTCTTTAAGCAGGAGGCAATCTCTGTGCATGCCAAAAACAGATCAAGCCCTCCAGTGAGAAGTAATCCTCTCTCTTTCACCTGTCTCTCTTCCCTAGACACCTAGTTTCTCTCCCTGGAGGCAACCACTATTACCAGTCCCTTGGAGACTCTTCCAGAAATATTCTATGGATATATAAACATCTAGGTCATTTTCTTAAGCATATAACGGTTTTAATTTTTTTAAAAAATAAACTTGTTATTTTGGAATAAGTTGAGCGTTATAGAAAGGTTGCAGAGGCAGTACAGAGAGTTCCTGTATACCCTTTGCCTGTTTTTCTTAGTTTTGCATTTGTCCAAACTAAGAAATTAACATTGGCACATCACTGTTGACAAAACTCCAGGCTTTATTCTGACTTACTGGGCTTCCCACTAATGTCCTTTTCCTGTTCCAGGATTCAATTCAGAGTCCCACATTGCATTTAGCATATATGTTTTTTCATAGGCAGAAATTAAAAAAAAACTTTGCCCTTTTGTAAAGAATAAAACCAGAGCAAAAGTACAAACAAAAAAACCACAACAAAAAACCCTGCAAATATTTCACTCAGCAAAGAAAGTATAATAATACCAGGTATTAAAAACTCAGTATTGGCTTTATCTAATTTAATTCTCACAACAACCCTGGTTTTGCACAGGAGGAAACTGAGGCTGGGGAAGGGGGAATGACTTGCCCACAGTCACACAGCCAGGGGAC
>RJWJ010031726.1:0-19009 GCA_004363605.1 Indri indri
AAAAAATCAATATTATAATACTTCATATATCCTTTTTAAAGAGTGTTATCAATAATTATCTTTTATTTTTTATATATAATGCAATTATTTTGTATGCAAGTTACAAACAGTAATTAGTAATGCAATGAAGTAAAATTTTAAGTTTTGTAAAGCATAACCCACTCTCAATGAGTCTTGAAAATATTGGGAGACATATAAGTATAAATAATTATTAGAAATGATACCACTCTATAAATGAAGGCTCCCAAGGCCAAATGAATGACATGTTCTTCTGAAAGAAGCTGAGGCATCAGAGGCCACTGCGCCTTGATGCCAGAGACCTAATGGACCCAGGACCACTTACTTCCAGGGAGTTGACCACCTGGTTACTGATTCGTATAAAGGAGATCATATAAGGACTAAAAGCAAGACATTCATAAAGGACACAAGACACTTACTGCTTTTGTTGGTGTAATAATACAATAAAAATGGAAAGAAAAAGACCATTTTCTTAGACAAAAGATTTTTTTTTTTGCAGAGTAGTGTTGGCCACATGGAGACTATTCCATCTCTGTTGCTCTTCCTGGATTCATTGTTTTTCATTTCTGAAGAACCTTCCCTTCTTCTCTCTCCACATTTTCTCATTAAGTACCATTTTCAGATTAGTGTTTACTCCCCAAGTAATATATCAACAATAATGTATATTCAGTCTTCTTTGTTCACGTTTGCGATGGTAGCTCTTTGGACCCTGAATATCGCACAAGGACTACACTTCTCTGTGTGGGGTGGATGGGGGAGATACAAAGGCATTCTCTAAAAGCACTGAGCCCTGGAGAGAGTGGAGGTCGGCACCCTGGAGAAAAACACCAAAGATTGTCTTAGATCTCTCTGTCAGCCTGGTGACACTCAGAGCCATTCAAACTGCCTCCTTATAGGGAGGAGAAACCTCTTTCTCTCAGAATCAATCCTCACCACATTATAGCAACTTGGACAGAAATTCTAAGTAAGCAGTTATTTAGTGTGCACGTGTGTGTATGTGTCTGTGTGCGTGTGTGTGTGCGCACGTGTGTGTGTGTGTGTGTGTGTGTCTGTGTTAGTTATCTGGAAATAGGTAAAACATATGGCATGTCCATTGGAATCCAGAGTAAAAAGAAATGAGAAACAGCAAAATAACATAATAAAGTATGAATAATAATGTTGATAATGATAACAAATGTATATTATTAAAAATATAGTGTCTCATTTACGACTCAGCACAGGTTTGTGAGTGTGATCTAGGATCGACCCCGCTGCAGGCATAACTGGCTAATAGTTCCAAAGGCATAGAGCTACGATAGTGCAGCTCAGTGAGTACAATGAATACTATGTGAGAGGCTCTGACTGAACAATCTGACAAGGCAACATCAATGTTTTATACATGAGGAAACTGTGGCTGAACGATGTCCTATAATTTGGTAATAGTTTTAGAAACTCACGGATATTCACATTTCAGTCCTTTTACTCTTAGTTTTTATTCCTCAATAAATACTTAGGAATTGCCAATCCTTAGCAAAGCACTAGGCAATACATTTTGGAGAGCACAACATTGAAGTGTGTGTGTGTGTGTGTGTGTGTGTGTGTGTGTATGCACCTCTGTACACATAAATGCTATGAATGCTAAGTAGAAACAAAGTGGAAAAAAGATTATTCCAATTAAAATTTTCAAGGAATGTTCTAAAAAGGCATTTGTACTGAGGAGACCCTATGGCACGGGCAGAATCTTCCATTCATTCATTCCACAAAGATTGTTGAGGGTCTGCTCTGGTCCAGGAATTTCATTTGTCTCTGCAACCAAGGCAGGCACGGTCCCTAGCCCCACGGTGAGTAGGTTCTAACCTAGCATAATGCCTTGCAGATGGGAATTACTGGAACAATTTATGATAGCATAAGTACATGCATGTTTGCACACCAGGTGTATGTCCCAGGTCAGGTGCTCTGGGAAATCAAGATTTGTTTGCATGGAGTTTTTAGGGGAATGCTTTGGGAACAACATTAGTGAGGGTGTGAGAAAACAGCATAGGGCAGAAGGAGGGATTGAACAGTGCTGCAAGCACAGCAAAAGGCTGCTCATCCCACATGAGCTCTGGAATGGAAATGGCCCTTTAAACTGTCGCAAACTGAGGCTAGGGGTCCCGACTCTGTCTTACAACAGGTGGTTTCTAGGTTGACACCGTGACTCAGTAGGCACAGATGCAGTGCTGTGCTTGACGTGGCGTCCTTACTTTCATAGATGAACAACCTCTGTTGACCTTGGTATTGGGCAAATATTTTCTTTTCAATCCGTGGTTTTATCTAGACCAGACAAAAGGAACACATCGCATGAGAGCTCTAAAACCGTTCTGGCACCTGGTTTGAGATAATTCTGCCGCTCTGTGGACTCATGATTTTGATCCTAACCCTTTCAAAAATCTAAGAAGGAGTGGAGATTCTTACAAAAGCAAAATGGAATTCTCAAGACAAATTAAAAGTTAAGCAAAGAGAGCATGCATTTACCTTGTTTTCACTGGAAATATCCAAATGAGTTACCCCGTGGGCTGTTCTCCAATCCGTTGTTTCTCAGGATAATCAGATAGACAGCAGGCAGAAATGAATTGTCTATAAGCTTATAAAATTCAAATCACATTTACCACAAAGAAGGAAAAACAAAACACCTTTGCCAGGCATTTAATGCTCTATGATCTTGCTGCAAAACTACCTTGTCTCTGGCACTGGACAGCCCGTGCTTGGCCATACAGCAGGTGGCTCCTTCCTCGAGCACCCAGTGCTGTCACCTGGTGCTTGGGCACACGCCGTGCCTAGCCTCGCTCTCATTATTCTCCCTTTGTTGAATGTAGGAAACTTGCTTTTACAACTCATATTGGGCTGAACACAATGCCTTACTCTTGTGACCCCAATGAATGACTTTGCCATTGCATGTCCATTTGTGAGAGTTAGACATCACTTTGAAAATGTAAATTAAATAAGTCTCAAAATGCCACAAACAAGTCCTATGCCTCCTCTGAGGCTAGAAGCTGGGAAACTGAGAAGGTCTTCTGATTCATATGCTTAAATGTCTGAGTCCAGGAAATTTTTCTTATTAATAAAATTACTGACAAATGCTTATGCTCATTTATAAACCATGTTTTTTTAGAACCTGCAATTCATATCCTTTTCTTCTTCCTTCCAAAAGGACACTGGAAAAGTTAATAGGGAATAAAAAAAAATGTAAGGCAGAAAAGATTACCTATTATTAATAAAACTTGAAAGATACCACCCTAAAAGAAGGAAATTTTAAAATATCACTATTTCTGGGCTGTAGCTATTAAAAAGTATAAAATATATGTCAGTTAAGCATATAAGTATAATACTCTTGACATTTTCTGAAATTAACATGAATTACCTACACTTGCTGAGGTTGCAGAGGGAGTTAATAGAAGAAAATATGCTTAATTTATATAAGAAACAAATAATTATCAGAGAAAGGCAAAATGAATCCACTATTTTACTTATACATAAGTGAAAGAATATTATAAAAGACAACTATTAATAAAATGAATTCCTCAATTGTTTTTCTTTTTAAATTTTATTTAAAGGCAGAAGTGACTGCTAATTGTAATCTTATAATGTACAGAATATCATGCTAAGTATTTGTGTGCATTTTGTCACAACTTCCTTATGATGTAGACATTAATACTCCCGCTGTGTGTGTTTGCATTCATGCATGGGTATGTGTTGCTCAAAGTCAATACTTAGCTATTAATAGTATTCAACTACAGATGTTCAAATATACTATGCTACTGACATTCATTCAAGAGCGATTTATGGAGGTATTATTATTCAGTTTACATTTCCTTTTGATGACAATCATTCTAAGCAACTGTGTGTGTATAATTTAAAAAAAAAACTTGATGATTTAAGATTTAATTATTATCAAATTCTAAAACTATGTTTAAGGTTCATTTGAGACAATGCATCCTTCAGTCAAAGGTCAACAGTTGCCAAATCTCAACCATTGCTTTGTTCATAATGAGTTCATGAGTTTTTCAAGATCCAAATACTATTCTTCATTTAAGAAATAGAAACATATGAAAATAAAAATAAAAAGCACACCAGATTGGGTAATATAATGAGACCCTGTCTCTAAAAATAACCAAACATTTAAAAAAATTAAAAAAGAAGAATCACTGAAGTTGCTTAGTATTTAGACAATATGCCTTATATGTGTTACTCTTGGATCTCTGTGGGGCATGTTTTTAATTATTACATATTTCTAATAGCAAAAGCACAAGGTCATGGGTTCTGTGAACACCTGTGTTAGGGCCTAGGTTGAAAAATAAATTCACTCAATTACCTGGAGCAAGTAATTTAATCTCTCTGAACCTTGTCTATGTAATAATAGGACAACTGGGAATAAAGAGAGTTGTCTCTTTTTATGTCAAAGTATAGATATAAATATAGTTTTATGCATGAATATTGGTAGTACTTTAATGTCTGATACTAATATTTTCAAGAAAAAAATTATATCCATAATCTCTCAAGACTGCATATAAATATTATTTAATGTTTTTAATTCAATTTCTAGCATTATCAATAAATAAATACTCATTTTTATTTTATATGCACAATTAAGAGAAAATAAATTTTAGGCTAAGAACACTTATCTAGAACTCTAAGCTAAATTATTTATTTTGTCTTTACGGCTGTGAAAGATAATGAAAAATTTACATGATATTTTAAAAAAGCCAAAAGATTGATTGTATTTTAAGACACTTTAAAAAGAAACAGAAAGTGTCAAGTAAAACATCTGTTTCAGAATAGGGAAGACCAATTAAACTTAGTTGTTTTTTCTATTACTATTCCTAAACCACAAATTGCTTGATGCATTAGACCAGGTGTTCCTTATCTATGGTGAATTGTGTAATTATTTCATTATATATTACAATGTAATAATAATATAGTGTACAATAAATTGAATGCGATTGACTCATCCTGAAACTGTACCACCTTCCCCGGCCCGTCCTGAGGAAAAATTGTCTTCCATGAAAACGGTTCCCAGTGTCAAAAGTTTGGAGACCACTGCAGACTACATTCTCTACTCTTCCTATATAAATTTCTAAAATTGGTTTTCTTGTAACTTGTGGATTTTTAACAAATGTTGAAAGTCAGAGATGAATACTAGGAAAAGTTTTGTGGTTTTTTTGTTTCTTTCTTTCTTTCTTTTTCCGATAAAACAAAGCAGTTAAGAAGAAACTTCCTGGATGTCTTTTTTATTTTATGACATTTTGGATATCATGGTAAATATTTTCTATTTCTTGTCATATAGAGGATTAGACAGCCTAAAAAAACATAATCTGCTGAAAAATAATGTAAAGGTTGAATTAAAAATATTTAAATATACAGTTGCTAAGAAAGTAAGGAGAATCCTCAGGATACCAAAAAAAGAAGAAGGCATTTTTTTTTTTTTCATACAGATTAGCCAGCACTATAGCAAGTGTCTGCCCTGAGTTCATGTTTGAATCCTTTAGGAACTAGAATTTTGATTTTAATCATCCAGAAGCAGGAGACGGGGGACAATGCCTGGCCCTCCCTCTTTATTTCTGTGTTGGTTTTCTCCCCCCGGCTTTACTGAGGTATAATGGACAAATAAAATTGTATTTATTTAAGATGTACAATGTGATTTGACATACATATACAATGTGAAATGATCTTTGCAAACAAGTTAATTAACACATGCATCACCTGGGGGTGTGTGTATGTGTGTATACATATGTCTAAGATCTACTGTCATAGCAAATTTCAAGTATACAATACAGTTTTATTAACTGTAGTCATTATGCTGTACATTAGATTCTCAGAAACTATTCTTTTTACAACTGAAAATTTGTACCCTTTGACCAACATCTCCCCATTTCCCACCTCTCCCCAGCCCCTGGCAACCACCATTCTCCCTGTTTCTGTGAGTCCTACCTTTTTAAATTCCACATATAAATGACATCATATAGCATTTGTCTTTTTCTGGCCTATATCACTTAGCATAATGCCCTCCAGGTTCATCAATGTTGTCACAAATGGCAGGATTTCCTTCTCTTCTTGGTGAATAATATTATATCTATGTGTTATGTATTTTATATATACTTTATATAATATTATATATGTTATAAATTTTATACACATATTACATTTTCTTTATCCATTCATTCATCAACGGACACCTAGGTTGTTTCCATGTCTTGGCTGTTGTGAATAATGCTGCAATGAATATGGAGGGCTGATATCTCTTTACAATATTGATTTTGTTTCCTTCAGATACATGTCTAGAAGAGGGATTGCTGGATCATATATGGTAGTTCTACTTTTAATTTTTTGAAGAAACTCCGTATTTTTTTCATAATGGCTGTATAATTTTCCTGTACTATTAACTTAGTATCCTATGATTTATTGTGGGAACAAATCTTTGTCTACACATTTGAACTGCTACATTTATCATACACAAATTTCATAAGTACTTGTATCTAAGAGTTCATTCGATTCCTCTGATCTGTCCATCAGTTATGCTGACTGTACTAGACTAATATATAATTTTAATATGTATTATAATTTCTGATATAGTAAGTATGCCTTTGCAAAGTACATTTGGATTTTTTTCAGACACTTCATAATTATTACTAATATTTCACAAAATACTCTTACAAGTTTGATTAAATTGTTTTAAAATGTTTTAAGTTGAAAAGAATGACTAATTTTCAACATAGAGGCCTCTTATCTAAAAAAATTTTTCGTCTTTTGTATATTTGTTTTATTGACTCAAAAGAGATTTGAAACTTTAAAATATGGGTTCTACAGCTATCTTATTAAGTCACTTCCTAGTTACGATCAAGGATTAGTAGTATTAACATATACCATGTTTTTATGTGTTATTCTCTCCTCCATTATACAACAATCTCTTCTATATCTCCCATAAATCAATCTGTACACAATGGTAATTTATCTAAGGTACTGACATAGCAATGTTCTGTAAACAATCCATTCAATAGTATTTAACCACAATTTCATAGGATATATCAGGTTTTTCCAATTTTTAAGGTGTTATTCTTGACGGAATATAATAATATTTTGTTTTCCTCATCAACAATATGAACCATGTAAAGAACTAAATAGAGATGGTGGCAGGGTGGCGTTTCTGAGAGTAAATTAGCCTCACTGGGATTATTGCAGGATGAGTGTTAAGAGAATGCTGACAATTACCACGATACTGAATTACCTTGATCCAAGTTTGTCCAGCTTTATTCTTTCCCTAATTAAGCTTTGCATTGAGTATAGTTATCTCTCCATCCTTGACAGAAAAGTTATCTTTACATAGTTTACATTAAGTTCAGTATGATTTTGTTCATCTTAAAATTTATTGAGTAAAATATACAAGTTTAACAAGAGAAAAGTGTTCTCTATTTCACTGCTTTCAGAGTGAATTACGTGGATGTGTTACTGTAGAATTTAGGTAACATGTTCACTACCAAATATGTGTAATTTGAGCCAAATGAAGCATTCTTTGTAGAACTGAAAGACCATAATGTTACTGTAAATTTTGTGCAATCTGCCCTGAATTAGTGGATACTGCTTGCATGTGAGCATGTGTTGGTGAAGTGATGATGTTTAACTAGTAATTTCTTCCACAGTGCTTTCATTGACAGTCGCCAATGATTTATTCAAATAAATCAGCCTATCTCATACCATTTGACTGTCTGTTGATCTTCTTCCACCCATGGATACCATTGTGGAATTGTGCTTATGAAATGTTTCAATAAGTACTTGGGTCACTTATGTTCCTTACCAAGAGCATAATTGCCCTCTTTGTGTTCACTTGACAACTGCTTTTGCAATGAGGTTTCACTGATTCATTTTAAGTAACCAACTCTATAATGCTGAACTGCAAATTTCCTAAGAACTCAAATATTTTAGCAGTGAAAATATTATTCGGTCATTAATGCAACAAGGTACTATTATTCAGTGTGAATTTGTGTTTTGGGGATATAAGTAAAGGTACAGATGGGTCTTTAGAAAAGGAGACAGGTTAAAGACGACATCACAACACAGTTGCTATTAGTAAAAATACTGTAATTGTAATTGAGAAGAAAGAGAAGTCACTTTGAAATAAAATGTGGAAGAAGGAAATGGAATTTAGGATTGGCCTTGTAAGATAATAATGTCAGCTTTTGCTTCATTTACAGATCCCTTAAAGCTTTCATGGTAGACCACAGGACAAAGAGAGGGAACATTATAATCTATTAACAACAGGCACTTTGAGTATCAGTGTAGTTCGGCAATGTCCCCTTACCTGATTAAACTATTAGGCACCTCTAGGGTTCAGAAGAGCCCATAAATGTACTTTAGGGTATGTTGTAAAGTTGGCATAAAACAATTGGTTTTGAATATGTAACAATTGCGTAAGGGACAGTATTTAAGATTTTCCAGTTGAAATTATTCAAATAATGTGAAAGCATGTTGCCCCTTACTAGTGTTAAGACAGGAGAAAGAGTAAGCCTTGATATTGACCTGGATATATACATATCCCTGGAATTATCTTGTTTGAATTCTCCTTCTTGTTTGCTTCAGAGTCATTCTCTTAGTGTCCTGGTTGCTGTAGTTCCAGACTCACACATGCACTTATATCAAGAAATATAATTTTGCAACAAAGCTTTCTGTTAAGAGAAATGAAACATGCTCTGGTAGCCACTAGCAAACTAATCATATTTCATGTTTATAAGTTGATTTACATGCTCATTCCTAGTCACTGTGAAGGGTTTAACTTTTATTATTCAGGACTCCTGAGGCTATGGGAGTGGTCAACTTTCCCAGTGGCACGTTAATTCCTATACATGAAGGATGGAGATTAGGAAAAAAAATCATAATTCTTCTGAGAATCTTGAAGTGGGGAATGGATGCCTAATGAGCATCAGGAAAATTTCACTATTTTGTAGAAATCAATTGTAATATTGTTTATACTCTGATGAAAGCTTGGTAGAATTTTTGAAATATGTATTATCATATTTGAGCTTCCAATTTTCTTTTTAGTTCTGGTATTGTATGCTTTTCTAAGAATATATCCATTCTTATAGGGTTTATATTCATAGATTATTAATAGCATTTAAACCTTCGTGTCTTTTTTTCTATCTCTCAGCTCTCATTTTGTGAGACAGTGGTGGTAAAGATGTCAAGTTATACATATTGTCTAGAAATTTTGTTTTTATGCTTATACTTTTTATTTGGCAATGCATGACAAAATTACTAAATTATTTGAACACCATTTTTCTACTTTTTTAAACATTCTCTTGAATTTATTTCCCTTCTTTATTAAGTACTTTCTAAAAAATAGTTTTAAAAATTTGTCTACATTTGGCCTTTTGAGTTCTTATGTACCTTAGAACATTTATATTCCCCTGGAAATTAAATGGAGTTTTGAATGTATGTACAATTCTAGGTTCCAATTTCTGTTATCATATTTCTATAAAAATATAAATACAATGCATTACTTATATATTTCATGTTGGTATTGAGAAAGCTGGCATCAATTTGATTTTTGTTCATTTGCAGGTGATCTGTTTTTCCCTGATAACTTTCAGAATTTTATATTGATTTGATACTTGTTGATATTATTAAATTTATTGTATGTATAATTTTAATTATATAATCCACGTGGCATCCTACGAATCCCTCGAATTTGAATATTTTCTCTTTTGCTTTCCAGGAAATTTATAGCTGTTATTTCTTAACTATTTCTCTGCATGTTTTCTCTCTTTGCAAAGGTAATCTGATTTATTTTCTGTCATTTTTAACTTTATCTTAACCATGTCTTACTGTTGATTTTATAATTATTACCTTTCCTGTGTTGTTTTTGAGAAATTTTATCCATCTATTTCAGCAGTTTTGCTTCATGAGGTGGATGATGTTCATTATGCTCACTCTCCGTGATTGTGTTTCTATCCCTCAGCTGCACAATTATTTTGTTTATGTGCTCCCAGTCCCCTTGGAATATCAGCCCTCCTGTCTCATTATGTGACAGAATTAGGGCTGAAAGACAAGCCTCAATTTGAATTTATCAATATGAGCTTAAAAAGACGATAAGAATAGACCCCAACTGGAGTGACTCAGGCAACACAAAAACACTGCTGACTAACCCATTTTGATGCCACTCTACTCAGGTAAAATTTCTAGTCAAGAATGAGAAATTTTCTTTAATTTTTATTCTACATCCCTTGACGTTTTAAGAAAGAGGGATTAGAGAAGTAAATACCTAAAAGTATCTGGTTATCCATCACCTTTTATCAATATCTCCCCCTAGCAATGCTGTGACACATTCATATACCCTGCAGACACTGGACATCCTGGGCCAGTGATGCTTGCTTTTGTTTTATTATTTCATTTTATTGTGATGATGGCATCAACAATGATATTTCACATTTTCCTTTTAAAGATATGGTTCCAATTATCCTTTGCAATTTTGTAGATTTTCCTGGATTTACTTTGCAGAAGGAGGGCCGAAGTCTATGCTAGTCCACCTTATTGTCAGGAACAAGAATCCTTACACTGTCTCATTCAAACATGTCACTCCCTTTTTTCTGTCACATTATAACCCTTTGGTACTTGTTAATGTATTATTCCTTCGACTTCTAGTAATTTGAGGTGAGAATAGGATTTGACTCATGGGTAAGTATACCAGGTTAATCCTATCTTTGCAGATTTACTTACAGAAAGACTATCAATTTTACCTATATATAAAAAGCATAAAAATTTGTTTTCAGTAAGTTGTAGCAAATGATAAAAGTTTTGTGGACCCTAAGACAGTGACCTTTGCAGAAAAGTAATTTGTTGAAGGAAAGTGGAGGACTTGGAAGCAGAGATACAACTTTGAAGACAATTTCATCCATCCAGGATGAAATACAGGGCTTACCTTAAGGTGATGTCAGTGAGAATAAAAAAATAAGGAAGTGTATGTATTTCTTTGCTTAAATTTAAAAGTAATATGGCTTGAAAACTCTTTTTGATGTATAAATGTAGAATGATTAAAATAAAATTAGGCAGGATGAATATTATTGCTATTTATAGAATGAAAAATAGGATGGTAAACAAAATTTCAGGGACTACATTGATTATATTTCATTTGTTGTCCATTGGTAGACTCAAATTAGATGGTGTTCACAAAATTGTGGAGATAAGCGCTCCTTGAATTTATTGCTGATGACTCCTTTCTCTATTGGATTTAAGCTCATCACCAAGGGCTGTTTTTGGAATATCTGTACATTTTAGCAAATAAGAAAAACAACCACAAATTGTGGCACACTCCTCAGTGAGTGACTATAGTTACTTCCCAAGGGAGTTTGGTATTTACAGAGATAAATTTTTCATTGATTGCTGACCAAAATATCAAGCTTAGATTATTGTAAAAAATGAAGATTTGTAAATAGATTCAGATTCGAGTCTCTGTCTTTCTGTTTACTTGTCTATATCTTCAGAAAATCTTGTCAAAAATCTCTTAATGTCAGTAGGGATAAACATATGAGAATTATTTTATCTTTATACTGCAGTTTCTATCAACTAATATGTTTTGATTATACAAGATTTTGAGAACAAGCTTATTCTTTTCCTTGAAAATTTATGTGGATGGTCTGTCACTGAGGGCTTCATCTTCAACATTATCTTGTACTTTCTTAAAATGAGTTATCTATTTGTAAATTGCTGCTACCATTGGGGCTTTTTCACTATAAACTTGTTTTTTATTTCAGAGTATTATGGGGGTACAAACATTTTGGTTATATACAATGCCTTTGCCTCTCCCAAGCAAAGGCTACAAGAGGGCCCTTCCCCCCTGTAGCACTCTCCGCATCCATTAGTTGTGAGTTTACCCGCCCCCAGCCCCTTCCCACCTGACCGGCACCCAATGAATATTACTACCATGTGAGCAACTTAGTGTTGATCAGTTAGTACCAATTTGATAGCAAGTACATGTGGTGCTTGTTTTTCCATCCTTGTGATACCTTACTTTGAAGGATGGGCTCAAGCTCTATCCAGGATAATATAAGAGATACTAGTTCACCATTATTTTTTGTAGTTGAGTAGTATTCCATGACATACATATACCACATTTTATTAATCCACTCATGTATTGATGGGCACTTGGGTTGTTTCCACATCTTTGCAATTGTGAATTGTGCTGCCATAAACATTCGAGTGCAACTGTCTTTATTATAGAATGTCTTTTTTTTTTCTTTTGTGTAGATGCCTAGTAGTGGGATTGCTGTATCAAATGATATTCCTATTTTAAGCTCTTTGAGATATCTCCAAATTACTTTCCACAGGGGTCATACTAATTTACAGTCCCACCAGCAGCTTAAGAGTGTTCCAATCTATCCACATCCACGCCAGCATTTGTTGTTCGGGGATTTTTTGATAAGGGCCATTCTCACTGGAGTTAGGTGATATCTCATTGTGGTTTTGATAATCATAAACTTTTTGTAAAGCATCAATGATTTTACCATTCTTCCACCTAAGCTTCACCATAAATGTGATTTTTGTTCTTGCTTCAATTTTAGCAGAATTCATGTTGCTTTCATAAAGTCTCTTTTCAAATTGATGTCTTATGCTTCTTAGTGTCTCAAACTAAGACATGTTCAGACATGATATAAGAAGTCAGTACAAATTTATTTTTGGGTAAATTTTTTTTAAATCCATGCATTGTTTTTTAATAATATGCATTTTCCATGAACAACAGAAGGAAGGGACTTCCTTCTGTTGTGTTAAATGCAAATGCAAATGTTGTACTAAATGCAACAGTAATTACTAATGGAAAAAGAGGAAAGATCCTTCTCTGAAGGGATTAAAAGGAGAAGATAGATAAGTTAATTAAAATATATAATGTATTCTAAAATAGAGGTCAGTATAAAAGTAAAGGAAAGATCACCAAATCAGATCGGAAGACATGATGACATAATTGGTATATCAATTATAGGAAGTGTTAGAAAGCAGGCATAAAAATAGCCTCTAAGCAAAGCATAAAGTTCATTCTATGGCAGAGTCATGAGAAACCATGAGCAATGTATCAATGTACCAAACTGGTTGTTATGCTAACTAATGATCCCCCATGTCAGTAATTTACAACAACAACAATTTACTTCTTAGTGATGTTTATTCTCACTGTGTGTCAGCTACAGCTCAGGGATGAAAGCAGATGGAACAACTTTGTGGCAGAGGAAAATGACTTATGTCCAACTCAAGAACTAGCTCCAATATAGCTTTTGCTTAAACATGACATATATCACATCTGCATATTTACCAGTGTTCAAAGTGAATCACAGGCCAATTTTATGATTTTATTGATGCAGGGCAGTATAATTCTACAACAGAAGTGTTCTTAGTAGAGAGGGAAAACAAATAATTTGAACAGTAACAAAGATCACTCCAGATTATTCTGATGGTTGAATATAAAATTTAGTAAGTTCGAAATACAACATACATTTTGAAAATGATAACTGTATTTGGAAACATTGATATGTGCCAAACGATGAAAGGCTTTGTATAACATACCAGAGAGATTAATTGAACTAGTGTATGCAAGATCAAATTTTCCTTAAAAATTTTTAATCTGGCAAAGACTGTACTCATTTCTGAAAAACAAAGCTAGGACCAATGAGTTGTGTTAAGCAACACTGCAATAATTAATACAGTTTTAAAAGGATGATGTTGAAATAAAATTGTATAACAAACATTGGAGAAAAATGAAATTTTGTAAAAATAATTAGAAAGTTACATTGATACAAATTTGTGGCCAATTTGACAGTAGTGATCAAGGATTCACTCTTTGCTTTTATATATCTAAGTCAGGCAATTCTGTCATTAGCGGTTATTTTCTATCAACTTATAGGAAGTAGGAAAGGTGAAGTATTTGAAAAGAAGTGAGGAAAGATGAGCATTTCCATTAATAACAGGTTGAGTGGGTATTATCTACTAGAGCGTGATAACAGAATGCCGTTAAATATATTTGTGTCAAAATTATACTCCTAATTTAGATAAAAGACTGAACTATTTAATACAACAATACCTTTATGGCTTTTAGTAAGCGTATTTTACTTTGTAAATCTGATGAGCTCATTTATGAAGGAGGGGAATATATTACGAAATAATCCTGCTAGGGAACAGATCCTTGAGACCATGGATATGGAAGGTATAAATGGAAATAATAAAAATAGTAAAGAGACATAGGGATAGAAAAGTGGAAGCTACTGGAAGGTAGATGGAAGCAAAACGAATAGAGGATTTTATAAAATAAGAGCAGTGAGAAATGTCAAATATTTCCCAAAGAACAAGGACAAAAGGAGTAAAATTGTTAATAGAGTGGGCAACTAGAAACTCATAACTAAATTTCTGGTCAATATATTTGGATGAATTCATGATTTGATGCACCCCTTCTGCTTAAAATACAAAGCAGTAATAGACAAAATACACCAGTAGTTAGAAAAAGAGAGAGAAATTCAATTAGGTTAAAAGACAAGATCAAAATTTTGAAGAACATAAATGAAGTATAAATTCAGAGAACTGCACTTATATAGGATGTCTCAAAAGATCAATGACGAATTAAGCAATAAATGCTCTAAATTTACAATAAAATATACATTGAAGCTTGACTATTCAAATTTATTCTAAAGTTTTAGCTTTGTGAATTTTCCATGATTAACTTCCAATTTTATTTTGCTTTTAATTAGAAACATTAAAATAAATATTTAGGTTCCACTTTTATTTTAATCAGTATAGGGCTGGTAGATAAAATACAGGAATGTCAGATAAATGTGAATTTCAGATAATCAATGAATCATTTTTAGTATAATCCTACCCCATGAAATATTTAGGACATGCTTACAGGACAAAGTATTAATTTTTTAACTGAAATCGAAACTTATATGCGCATCTTGTATTTTCATTTGTTAAATCTATCAACCATGACTCAGCAATATTAAATCAGAACAAATTTTAATTTCTTATTCAAGATTCAGAAAAGCTACATGATCGGAAAATAAATTCAAATAAACTTTCATACATTTTTAATTTTCTAAATCTATATCATTTATGCTACTGAAATATATAAGCCAATTAAAACTATTCAAAAACATATGGGACATTGTATAGGCTATCAGCAAATGATGCTGTGGCAAATTATTGTATCTATGGAAAAATAAATTTTTTACTCTTATCAAATGAAAATATTTAAAAAATTTCAAAGGTTACATTCTAGAAAGTCAATTTTAATCATTATAAATTCTTATAGAAAACTCTATCCATTTTGAGGTAGAAAAAAATTAAGCAAGTCTCATCATAAAGAAAAAGTCATTGATTTTGAAAGCATTAATATTGATAATTATATTATTTTAAATATATTACTATGAGAAGAAATGGACAATCCACATGAGGATATTTGCAACATATGTATTACATATAACTATGTAAAATATATAAACATCTCTTTCGTTTCCATTGGTGGAAGGACAAATAAGCCAATAGAATAATTGCCAAAAGTAATGAAAAAGCATTTCACAAGAAAGGAATCACATGTGGCCCATAAACTCGTGAAAAAGATGCTCAAACTTGGAAATTATTATGAAAATACATTAAAATTCTATATTTTATACCCAAAGTTCTAATAAAAAGTAAAACATCTGGCAATGTCAAATGCTGGCAAAAGTAATTCAGACTCAGCTGCTGAGAGCATAAATTGGCACTACCATTTATAAGTCAATTTAAAAATATCTTTTAAATAAATTATATATTCTATTTGATCCAGCAATTTTATTTTGCTCTATACATCCTAAAATAATTCCTTACATATGTGTAAGAAGAATATTTATTGTGGCATTGTTTTGTGATAATAATAAAAACTATTGACACAAGCAGTTAAAGAGAATTCATTAAAGAAATTGAAAGTATGGTACCACAGAAACTATATAGTAGTGAAAATAAATTTATTAAAAAGACAGGAGTCATAATGTTCAAATCATGAAAAAATGTTAATAAAATAGGTTGAAAAGTATTTTGGACAATATAATAATATTTATAGAGTATATTTTATGGACATATATAATTGGCAATAATATAAAAACATACCTGGAATGGCAGGTACCATATTTAGGAGAGTGTCTATTGTTTTGGGGAGATGACAGAGGAGTAAGAGGATACTTGTGTTTATGTGTATGTTTTAAAAATATTATTAAAACATTATAAAATGCCAATATTTAAGGGGCAGCTGAAAGTAGATGTTAATACTCTAGAATTAGATGACTGTGCTCAAATCCTACTTCTATCACTTACTAACTGTGTAACTTTAAGGTAAGTTAGGTAACCTCTTGTGATTATTTTCTCATTTATAAAGAGGAAGAGTAATGGTATTTACTCATAGGGCTGTGATGAAGATTACGAGTTAATATTCTAAAAGTCTTTAGAATATAACAATGATACATTGATGTTTGAGAAATAAGGGGTAAAAATAATAAAGAAGAGTAGTATGTGTTTTGTTGTTAACTAAATAATTCTTTATAAATAATATCTTAGGTGATTACCATAAAGGCAGTTTTAAAGTAGTTTTGTGGCCAAGAACAAGCTAATGAACAAAATAAAAATAGATGTACATTTTTTTTTTTTCAAGAATCTTGGCTATGGAAGAAGAGATGAGTGTTAATTCTAAGGTCTGGTGGCTATGAGAGGACGCTTGCTTCAGTGCAGAGAGAGAAGAACTGGGTAAAAGGCAGAGTGGACAATTCTTGAAAGACTAAAGTGACTGCAATCAACAATAAATTAGGGTATACTTTGAAATAACGAAAAGAGTGGAAATGGAATGTTCCTAACACAAAGAAATGATAAATGCCTGAGGTGATGGATACCCCAATTACTCTGAATTGATTAGTTAATTTCCTATGCCTGTATCGAAACATCACATGTACCCTATAAATATATACAAATATTAATATTATGTAGCCATAATAATTAAAAATCTAAAACAATTTAGAAAGGAATGACTAAAGGATTTAGAGACTAAGGCTATCCCCAAAATGTAGGAGTTGGTTTAATCCTGAGTGAGATGAAACTTAATTTTCAGCAAGGACTAAGGGCACTTCTTATGTAAGAACTAAAAGAAAATATTAAAAAGTTATTAATTTTAGAAAATAAGTTGACAAAATTCCCACCTGAGAGCCACTGTTTCTCTGGGAAGTAGGACTTATGATTGAATACTGATCTTCTTGAAGACAATTGCTAAAATTTGACTTAAACATTGAGGGAAGAAGTAGTAACAATGAATTTTGGTTGAATTGATAGTAGCACCTCAAAATTGCTCTTTTGTAATTATTTTCTAGCAGATAGTATTGAGGAATAGATAGTAGAGAACAACTGATGAAACCATCTCTCTGTGTTTATGTTTCACAGAGAAACAATATAGGGTACTTATTAGAGTGGCAGCTCTGGTGTCGGAACTCCATGGTTCCAGTTAAAATTCAATTATTGGTTTAGGAATTTAACTTCTGTAGATTTCAGTTACAGTATCAATAAAATGGATACAATATTAGAACTCACATTACAGAATTGTTATGAGAACTAAATGTGTTTAAAAAACCTAAGAGTAACTGTTACTATTCAGTATTATGATCAAATTCTGAATCTACACTTCAAGATTATTTGTTTTTTATGATCTAAGATTTGTTTTAGTTTAGGATTAGTAAAGCACGCACAGATTTTCACAACTACCTAAATATTAAAAAAAAAAAAACTTCGTAGGGATAAATCATACTGACTTCAAGATAGTGGTTATATTGGAGAACGAGCAGGATTGAGGGCATAGAGGAAGTTCAAATGTACCATTATAACTCCATATTCTGTTTCTACTCGTTATTTAATAAGAGCACATTTTTTAAAACATAAGTGATGAAAGAAAATGAGAGGAAAGTTAGGATGTTCTTTTCAGGAAAATTTTTGCACAGAAACTGCAAGACACTACAGTTGGTGACACTTTGAACTGTAACAAAGTGTTAAGCAACCTTCTTGGATAATGAGAGAACATTATGGCAGAGGGCCTCGCCTGTGGCTTGATCCTGAGGTTGTAATCAGAGCCCAAGAATGGAACTGAGAACTGGTTAAGGCTTAATAAACCTAGGTTATTGGAAAGTATTTGTTTTATAATCTGAAAATGGAGTTGCTAATGTATTTGTTAGAAATTATAGTTTCTCCAAGTAAGACCACCTTAGGAAAAGACCAATCTGAATTAGAAAAAAAAAAAAATACCATTTTCTTGGGCAGAAATTATAATGATACATTCTGTTGAATGATAAATAATATTATTGCTATTAGTACTGATGCAACTTGAAACTGTTATGTCTACTAAAGTTTCCGTCAAAGCCTCTTTTAGAAATAGTTCAACATATGCATTTATCACAACAGATTTCTGTTAAATAAATTTGCTTCTCTGTTTTACTTAATTTTATTTCTATATATTATTTTTACACAGTTATTTTGATTATCTATCTCCTTAGGATGATCTTCACAAAATTTTAACTTAGGAAAATAACAATAATAAATGAAACTTATTGAGTCCATCCAATTTTCTAGTAGCTCTCCTGGTTGTTTATATCCTTTGACATTAATCCTCACAACAATCTTTTGGGTATTTTTTATATTATTTTTCCTCTATATTTTACATATAAGTAAATGCAGACTTATTTAGAAAATTACTGTTATGCAGAATTCTGGATATGTTTCAAATTCAATGTGTGTGTATGTGTGTGTGGCTTTTTTTTTTGCTATTTTTTATTGGTAGACACTTCTCACATTATAGAAAAGCACATATTAATGGATGTAAAATACATGATATTTGATTCTAAAGCATATCATTTGTGCAATTAATCCTAAATGTTGTGTCACCCATATGCTGGACAGTATTACTTTCAATAAGAATTCCATACCAAAAGGTTCTTTGCAGTTGTGCTAA
>RJWJ010031727.1:0-19004 GCA_004363605.1 Indri indri
GGATGACAGGGCATATTTTAAATCATTATGATGATTTAAAAGGTAAATAATTGTTCACCTCTGGATTTTGTCTATGTGAATGGATTACCTATTCAAAGAAAAAAAAAACCAAAACAAGGATATATGTTTAATCCATCTCAAATATTTACAACAGTTTTCCTTTGCATGGCTGACATCTGGAATTTATTCTCTTAACATCTATCCACTCACCTGATATTCGCTAATCTCCTGTGTGCCAGGCCTTGTGCCGGACCCTGGGGAGAGGGTGGGGAACAGAAGCCAGTGGTGTCCTTGCCCCCATGGAGCCTAAGGAAAGGCCAGGCACCTGTGGGAATGGGCAGAAGTCCTGTGGTCACCTAACTCATTCTGGGGTGGGAGTAGGATTAGGAGGCATCTTTGTTCAAGGGAACATTGAGCTAATAAATGAAGGGACCCCACATTGGGGTGAGGGTGGGCTGTATTGTGGAGAACATTCCGGGCAGGAGAACAGCATGTGCAATGGTTCTGCAGTGGGAGGGAGCGCAGTGGTTCAAGTCCCTGAAAGAAGGCCGGGGTGGTGGGTCAGAGAGAACACAGAGGACCAAAGGAGGAGATAAGGAGACACCGGGGGACCCAACATTTGGGATATTGATCTTTATCCTGTTACTTAACATCATAATGTACTTTCTGAACATCCTTTGTATGCCAAGATACATATTTTTCTCTCTGTATTGGGATTTTTTTTTTCCTTACAAGTTCTAAGAGGACATCAGAGTGGAACCTATTATAGCTCTTCCCAGAAGAAATGAAGCATCTCACTGAATCTCCCAACATACCAGGTGCTCATATCTCCTTGCCTGTCCACCTCAGGGCACACTTCCAAGCACCAGGCCTGTATTTCTTTGCCTGAGGGCTTTCTTTGGCTGCCAGGGTCCCGTTTGCCCTGTGAGGCAGGCAGATGGTATCCTAGGGAGTTAATGCCCGCTGAGAGCAGCCCTTGACCGATGAGTGGTGGCAGCTGGTATATCCATACCCGGCTTATCCACATTTGACTTCCACAGCTCTTTTTCTCCCTTCTCAATGGCAACTAGGGAAGAGTTGGCTTTGATGAGTTCAGTTGCCGAATTTGGACTTGGTTAATATCCTAAGCCTTTCAACCTCTAAACCTGGGTCTCATCAGAAAAACATGCATTGCTCATCACATTCTCTTCTTAAGAACATAGCTAGTATTTCTTTGATCTTTAATCTGACAAAATATAATCATAGAAGATATGCTCATTTAAAAATTGTATTGCCTTCCATTTTCTTTAAAAATATCTGACTAACTCATAATTCTAGTCCATGGCGGCTTTATACTTTTCTTTGGTACTCCTAAATGCGCCAATACCAATATTCTCCTTGAAATGATCAAGAACCAAATAAACAGATGCCAAGAAGTCTGGTTGGAACAAAATGATTACTTCCTATGACCAATTACTTCTGAAAGACTCTTACCTTTAAACTTTTAAACTAGTACACATATTTGGTACAGCTAATTCTCTACATCCTGTCTTTCCCATTTTTCACTTTTTACCTTGGAAAAATTAGCAGAATTTTTCACAGAGATCAGATGTGAAGAAATCTATGGCAGGGAGAAATTTCCTGGTCTGGAGGCTGCCTTTCTGTTAAGGTCGACTTTCCCTTCTTTTAGAAAAAAATGAGGCTGTTTTAGGGTGGGTCACTGTGGGTGACTCAAATCAAAACCTTTTTAGTTTGGGAAGCCCAAGCACCAAGACATTTTCACGCTGGGATTACTTGCCCAGATGGTTTGAGTGCAGTTTTCTTGGCATGCTTGTAAGAACACAGGAATTTTCGGGGGAAACCAGAGAACATAGTAGGGGGGAGAATGGGTGGGGGAGGGTAAGCCGTGGTGGCTGAGAAGTCAGAACAAAGCTTCGATTCCACCAAATGGCACTGGCCAGCTGAATTGGAATCAGGCCTGGTGACATTTGGCAGGGGTAGTGCCTCCCGGCTCCAAGAGCACGGACTTTCCCTCTTCACAGTGGGAATTACCTGGCTCTCCTAACAGAACGGAGGAGGGAGGACCACGGGGGAATTCACGGAGCTGATGGGGATAATAACTGAGGCGCAGCCCAAACCGGACCACTAGGAAAGCTTTGGTGAACTGCCTGCACGGGACACCCAGCCAGGTGGGTAAGGAGGCCTGTTAAGGGGGATGTTCTTCCGAACAGCTGTGTTCGGCCTGGAACTGCAGCATGGGCGGGCAGCTTTCTTTGATGGCCTCAGCAGCCGCTGCTCAAAAACACAGAAATACAGCAGGCAGAATTCTGATCTGGCTCCCCGGATTCCCAGCACCTGGTGTACACACACACACACACACACACACACACACACACACTTCTCCCAGGTATTCAATCCAACACGATGTTAGGTACGGCTGTGAAAGACATTTGCAGATGCTGCTAAAGCCCTGCATCGGTTGGCTTGAGGATAGGGTGATTATCCAGGTGCTCCTGACCTGTCGCCTGAGCCCTCTCAGAGCAGCGAGTGGCAGAGATGAAGTCAGAGAGCCCTGTCTCTGCTGGCCTGGAAGAAAGCAGACACCTGCGTTTGTGACATGCCATGGGGGACCGGCGAGGGACTGCAGGAGGCCTGCAGGAGCCACGAGTGGCCCCTGGCTGACAGCTAGCAGAAGAAGGGGGACCTCAGCCCTATGACTGACAGGAAATAAATCCTGCCACCCACTAGTGTACTTAGAAGAGGACCCAGGGTCCCAAATGAGAACCACAGGCCTGGCTGATACCTTGATTTCAACTCCGTGGAGCCCCGAACAGAGAATCTAGCTAAGCCCCAGGCAAAGACCTCTCACCTACGGAAACTGAGAGATAATAAATTTGTGTGGGTCCAAGCTGCTAAATTTGTAGTAATTTTTTCCCACAGCAATGGAATAGAAATACACATGACAATAGACCAATAGCCAGAGAGGCTGCGTAGCATGGGATCTAGAGAGTGAGCTCTTTCTTCAAATTTCTCTGATGAAAATCCGGCACCACGACTTCATAGCTGTGTGATTTTAAGTGGGTTGCCTATCCTCCCTAAGTCTTTTCCTCGTGTGTCAAATGAGATTAAAAGGATGGATAAAATTGAAAGAATGTTATGAAGATTGAATGAAGTAACATGTATCTAGTTCTAAACAGGACACATGGCAAGTTAGTGACTGCCCAAAAAGTGAGAGTTATCGGCTCCAGCCAGGATTTGTGGAACACACAGCATGTGTTGGACACCATGCAAGAAGCTTTACAGACATTGATCTTCACAGAAATCCTGTGAGACTGGAAATATTATAACCATTTCACAGAGGGGGAAACAGAGATTCAGAGAGGTTCAATAGCTTGCCCAAGATTATGCAACTAGTAAGTAGAGGAGCCCGGATGACTTGATCCTAAACCTCACCCTCTGAACCGCTTAGTATTTTCAGCCCCATTCATGGTGAAGAGGTTGTAACTCTTCAGAGTCTTGTCTTGAGGAGACCCAGGGCAACAGGCTGGGCTTCCTGGCTCTACTGAACCTCTCAAAATGAAGTCAAAACGATCCCCAGTGCCCCAGGGGCTATAGATGCTCTCCCCTGCATCCCTGCGTTGTATGGGTCCTTCCTGCTCACCCTTCAGACTTCAGCTCAAACAATCCTTCCTTACCCTACAGACCAGACCAAGCCCACCTTGACATGTTCCCCTAAAGCCCCTCTCCTTTAGAGTAGTTCTCACATTTTGTCACTATGTGCTAGACCAGTGGTTCTAATCTCGAGGCAATTTTGCCTCTCAGGGGACATTTGTCATTGCCTGGAGCTATTTTTGGTTGTCACAATGGAAGCAGATGCTGCTGGCATCAGTGAATATGGCCAGGGATGCTGCTACACATCCTGAGATGCAGTGCCCCAGAGCAAGGGATCGTCCCGCCCCAGATGTCACTAGTATGAGAAACTGTGCCGTGTGATGGGCTCCACAGGGCTGGGGCTGCATCTGTATTTCCTGAGGACTGGGTAGATCCCCGGTGTCTAGGATGATGCTCTCAAGAATTTATTGAATGAATGAAAGGAATAGAAATAGTGAATCTCAGGTCAATCTTCCAGCTAGCTCTATTCCACTTTCCGCAGTTTCAGAAAACTGACATCAGTGGCAAAGAATAACTTTGAAACTTATATATGTCCTCAGAGGAAGGGAAAATAAATGGGCCCAATAGGTCCTTGGTAAAGGAGTTAGAGCTCTTTATTCTTCACTCCCAGCCGGCCTCTCCAGCTTTTCCCAAAATTTTAACTGATTTTGTTCTTTTCCCCAAAGTAATTTGAACAAAGTAATCTATGTTCAAAGAAGAAAACTAGAAAATGCAGATGAGCCAAAAGAAAAGAAAAATAATCCAATAATTCTATTATCTAAATATAAAAGCCATTAAAATTCTAGGGCATATCCTTCTAGTCCTATATCTCTATATATTTTTAAAACAAAAAACGAGGTTGCATTGTACATATAAACACAAGTTTTTTGCAAGTTAAGTGTAATTCTTGAACTTTCATTTATTCATTTACCAAGTATTACTAGTTTAGTTCTAGGGTGCTGGTACGTATAGGGGAAAAGAAGCATTTCATGCCATCATACAGCTTTCTATAGTGTCAGTTTTCATGACTGCACGGTGTTAACATCAAATGGCTGTACCATAAATTACTCAACCAATACTCCATGATTGGACATTTAGATGGTCCCCTCCCCTCTTTTTTGTTTTGTTTTTTCCTTCTCCCCTTTCCTCTCCCCTTCCCTCCCTGCTTCCCTCCCTTCCTTCCTCCTTCTTCTTTTCCTCCTCCTCCTCCTCTTCCTCCTCCTTGCTGTCATAAACGCCACCATGATGAATATCCTTGTGGCTTAACATTTACACATGTCCCTGGTGACTTCTTCGGAATCAGTTTGGCCCCCACTGCTTTGGAAATCACCTGCTGTTACTGCATGTCACCAAGATCACATGGCCAGCAGCACACCCACAAAGATTTCAAGTGCAAAAATGCAAGTGTTTGTTCCCCGCTAGTAACGATGGGAGAGTCAAGGTTGTAAGACGAGAGAGGCAGGACAGCCAATCCTCACTCGATGCAGTTTTCACGTTGTCTAAACCTGCTGGGGCAGGCCAGCCTTTGGCAGGGAGCAACTTTATAATCGCTTCTGCCAGAGGCTTCCCAAGATTCTCAACTTCTTTGTGAGTTCCCAGTGAAGATTCTTGACATTCACGGTGAGTTAAAGAAGAAAAAGTCATGCTTGCGGACAAATTAAAACAGACAATGCCAACTGGCCGGGAGTCATCCATTCTGTGTCTGAAAGGTGGGGAGCCCAGTCAAAGCCCTAAGTAAACAGCTTATGGAGACAAAAGACAAGGTGTTTTCTTTTCTGAGCACTGGAAATTCAGGAACAACTTGCATCAGATTTTGCAACTTTCACAAGAGTTTGGGTATCATAACATAACGATTTTACTCCTGGAATGATTTCTGAGCCAATAACCAGGTTTTTTGACCTGAATGCCAAAGATGGCTGTGGAACCAGCCCAAATCGGGTTACTTTCAGAGGGTTTGGGAGGAAGTGGGGTTGGAATTGAAGGTGTTGAGGACAACATGGTGTATTTGCAGAGATACCCAAAGTCATTTCCACTCTCACTTTTGACAATTGCTTGTCTCTATGTCAACATTTCGAACTTGAAGGATTCTCCAGGTAAGCAGAGGACATGGGGGAGAAAGGATGTGTCCTCATCAACCAAGAAACACACCTTGCAAATGTGGAAGCCAACTTCTGGTGTCATGTTCTCAGGACATAAGGGGCTGAGATACAGGAAGAAGCTACCCAACCTAAAAGCATTTAAAGTTGTGTGGTTTTCCTGGGCATGAGGCACAGGAAAGAATCCAGGGGAAGGGAAGAATGCTTTGTTCGTAAATTATAAAGCTAAGCAAACAGTGCAGGTTGGAAAGGAATTGTAATGTTTTAACATTGTGCAAAAGAATAGAAGATAAATCCACTTAGCATTGACGGGAGCAGCCGTGTGAATAATCCAGAAAGCACTGCTCCAAGTCCTGAGAATGAATAATGTGATCCCTTGCCCCAGCATATTTCTCTTTCTAAATATGTTTCCTGGAGTTTATTGTTAAAATTAATGAGCATTCCCTGAGTGGCTGGGGAGCCCAGTAAAAGCCCTGTGACCTGCATATTAGGTGGCACAAAGAAACCTGCCTGGGGTCAAAATGTTCCTCCAGATAATTTATACGTGGATCAATGAGAGTTCACTGGATGTGTATTGTCTAGGACTTTTTTGAGTTAAAAAACCCTTGAATCCATTCTTTTGGTGATACTTTGTGTATTACCTGGATGCTACTAATCAGTCATGTCACATTTTCTGAACTTTAGGACATTCAGTGTCTCTTATCACCACATTTTATTTTCTTATTTTATTACCACTAGCTGAAATTATCTTATTTAAATTTTCAAAAAACAAACCAGAACATAAGATGCAGGAGGGTCAGAAGTTCCTTTGTCCCATTAACTGTAGTATTCCCTGTGCCTAATACAGTACCTGGCACATAGCAGGTGCTCAGTAGATATTTGCTGAGGAAACCATGTTTCCATCCAATGCACTTTCTAGGAAGGAAGTCAGTGCTCCCTGAAGGTTCAGTGCCAGCTGAGCTCCCTAGAAGAATCTTCTCCCACCATTATCACTTCTTTCTTCTTTCCTTTCTAAAAATTAAGCTACACATTACAACCAATAAAATTCATTTTTCTAGTATGCAGTTCTGCAAGTTTTGACAAATGCATGCAGTCATACAACCACCGTAATCAAGATGGAATAGCTGCACCACCCCCACAATTCCCCCATGCTACTTCATGGTTACCACCCCTAAACCATTGACCTGATTTCTCTCCCTATTATATGAATACTTTTGGATCTGACTTTTTTGCTCAGCATAATACATTTGAGGTTCATCATTACATTTGAGATTCATCTGTGTCGTATGTATCATGAATTGATTCCTTCCAATTGCTGAGTAGTATTCCATTGTATGGATATAGCACAATTTGTTTATCCATTCCCCACTGGAGGACATGTCCTCATCTCTTCTTACATGAAAAAGTTGTACCCTCACAGCGGCTAAGGGCAGAGGTTTTATGGTCAGCTGGAAATGAGATTGGATGGTGGGCCCGACACCTCTTAGCTATATGACATTTGGGCAAGTCAGCGAAAATGCTCCATGACTGGTTTCCTTGGGAAGAGTAGTGGGGATAACTTACATAAAGTATGTAGCACAAGGTCCGGCAAGTAGTAAGTGCACAATAAATGGCAGCTCCAAATGTTTTGAGTGTGGGGGAGGAGCGGGGAAAGATCATGCTCAAATTTCCCTTACTCTGATCCCTCACCAATATATACTCATGTAGTCCTGTTATTTCACTGTTCTGAACTTTAATTTCTTTAACTGAAAAAATGGGGGTAATAATACCAACTTCACAGAAGTGCTATGCAGGTTAAGTGGGCAAATACACCTAAGTATCCTAGTGTGGTGTGCCTGGCCCAGAAGAAAGTATGGTTAAATATGAGAGTACCTGGAACCCTTGATCAGCACGACTCATGCACCATCGTCAAGGCTTGCAGGGATTAGAAGGAAGCAGTGTTGTATAGACGGGAAGTGAAGGCTCTGGAGTCTGACCACCTGGGTTTGATGCCCAGCTCTGCCCCTTTCTACCTGAGCGAACCTGGGCAAGTTACTTAATCTCTCTGTGTCTCAATTTTCTCACCTGGAACAGGGAGATAATAAGAATACCTACCTATAGGGTTCTTCTGAGGATTACATGAGATAATGCATGTCAAGTGCTTGGAACAGTGTCTGGCATGTAGAGTTCAATAAATTGTCAGCTGCAAAGATATTGAACATGCCTGACACCCCTAGATGGCCTGTGCTTTAGGTATTTTGTACATCACATTAGCACAGCTCCAGAAACAATGTAGGAGTTCAATGCATGATTGCTGAACTAAATTAATTTGAATAACACAGCTCCCTTTGGGTCACATCGTGATCTCAAATTTTATCATATATTTTGGAATGCAAGGCAAAGCAATTTGTCAAAGGATTCACTACAAAACTACCAGCAGTGAGATTCAGAAAAGCAGCTGAGGATGTACATAAGAAGACTTTCATTAGAAGGGTTGTGTAAAATTTTTCATACTGGCTACTTCTTTTCTAGAAAATCACCCCTGATTCTTCTGAAAGAGGCCTTTGACATGTCACTTGTATTTTCCTTCATAGAAGAACGTGGAGTTTTTATGATGGCTTGGTAGCCTTTAGACATCAGACTTGTCTGTTTTCAGGCTCCAGGACTGGCCTGTTTTGTGATTCCAGATAAAGTGATTGTCCTCTCTGTGCCATAGGTGTACACCTTTGTGTACTGCAGACTTCAGTCAACAATTATTTTAAAGCTGCATGGTATCCATAGAGGTGGTGTGTGTTGGGAGTAAGGGAAGGCACTGTAAAAGTTACTCTCTTTCATTTTAAAGAAGTGAGAGGGTTTGGACATTATTTGGTAAGAAGATAGCTTTATGTATTTACTCCCGCTCATCAAGTTTACGAAGCCCTCATTCAGGTCTGTTTATTTATTCATTCATTTATTGTATAATTATCAAGCACCCACAATGTTGCCCAGCTATCAAAAGACAGGCTGGCTCCCTTGGTGGAAGGCACATGACTGCATAAGTCAGGTTTCGCATCTCATTCTCTTGGCCACTGCGAATGTTCAGGGGTGCTCAGGATCAAAACTGGTCCAACCGGAGTGGATCTCTAAACTCGGGTGGGAACTACCAGAAAACAGGTAGTTGTTTCTTCCTGGACTTGACATCAGAAGCAGCTGCTGGTGGCCATCCTGACACTGCAGGGGTCACTGGCCAAGAATGGGATCAACACAGCGGAAGCTGGGCTCAGGACTACAGAGAGAGAAACAAGATGCTAATGATAGGGTCTGACTCCAGGTGTGTCTGAGAGCCAGTCTATGGATGGCCTTTTCAGTTTTCAAGCCAATCAGTCCACCCTCTTGCACCTGTTTTTTTTTTTTTTTTGGCCTATACTGGTTTGGGGTGGGTTGTCTATGGCTTGAAATAGAAAGAGTCCTATTTAATATTACAACCACTTATTGGTTATGAGATCTTAGGGTAACTTAACCAAAACACTCCGAGCTTTAATTTTCTCATCTGTAAAATGGGGATAATAACTAAATGTGTGGTTTTGTTGTGATAATTAGAAATGAGGTTAGTAAATACTAATACATGAAGAAACAAATCTTCCTCAAATGTCACCTTCCCAGGGAGGGCTCTCCTGGCCCTCCTATTTAAAATTTCTAGTCTCACCATCTCTGTCTCTCTCCGTCTGCTTTATTTCTATAGCCCTTATTTTTTATCTGTGGCAAAATGATTTATTTAATGGTCCTGACTAATGGTCTCCCTGTATCTGCATCTTTTGCCCCGTAGGCCCCTATCACTCAATCATGTGACTTTTCTTGGCCAGTGGGATGTTAGCAATTAGGATGGAAGCAGAGACTTGAAAAGCATGTGTACATTTCTGTTTGCCCTCTTGCAGAATTGGGCTGTTTTCCTTTGCATCTCTGTTTAGCCATGAGAGCACGCCTGGGCTAGCCAGCTGGAGGGATGAGAGAGAGACATAGACCAGAACGGCCGAGTTTGCTCCAGCCGCCCCCAGGTGTCTGAGCCCTCAGTTGCAAGTGAGCCAGCTGCTTTCCAGAACCTGTGAGTCAGCCCAGATGAGACCAGAACCATCCAGCCGGACTCACTGACCTGCAGAATCAGGAGCTAAGTAAATGATTTGGAGTGGTTCATCATACAGCACAAGCTACTCGATGCACTAACATACCATCTCATTTTCTCATTTGTTATGTGTACTATCTCTGCCAAGCAGACTAAAAGCCCCAAGCGGGTAGAGATTTTTGCCTGTTTTGTTCAGAGCTATGCCCAGTGTCTAGAGCAGAGCTTGGCAGACAGTAGGTACTTAATAAATACTTGTTGAATATTAAATGAATAACATATAAAGTACCCTACAAAGTGGCACTTGAGTTGATTAACAATTGGTAACTATTATAATGATAGGGTGAAATATTATTATGCCAGAGTCAACGTTCCCCCCCCGCCCCAAGGGTCTTCTGTTATTTTTCTCACTGACTTTGTTCAAAAAAAGGGGAAAAAAGACAAGTGACCCTCGCTTCGGTATGTGATGGTGGATGGGGTTGGCAGTAATGTCAGATAACGAGCTTAGTTCTTTTTCTTTCCAAATGGACCCGGGACTGTGGGCATTGGGAGACCTAGCCTGAGACTCTTCACTTGCTGGTTCTCTGTGTACCACCCTAGCAGCCCCCGTGGGTGTAGCAGGGCTGACATTTATGTGTGTAGATAAAGCAAAAGAGGGACTTTGGCTGGCAGGAGGTCAGAAGGTAGCCTCATGGCATAGATAGTTTTCTTTCAAAACAATCATCACATTTGAAGTCATGAATGAGTTACCAGATGACCTGTTTAATTTCTCTCTTCTTTATAGGCTGGAAGCCCCCTGAAGGAAGGGATCACTTCTGTTTCATTCACCGTTACAACCTCATCGTCCCACACAGGGCAGGCATTCGTGAATGAATCATGAGTGAATGAATCATGAGTGAATGAATCATGAGTCATGACCTTGTTCATTTTAAGAAAGCAAGCTTCTTGAATGAACTGAAGGACTATGTCCTTCCACAAACGTGGTGTGAACTTGGCATTATGGGAGCAGTTCATGTGTGCACAATCGCTCTCATTTTCTGGCAAATAACAAGTAAATGTCATTGAGCCCTTACTGTGCAACAGGCACTGTTCTAAGCACACAATGTACGACCTCACTGTGGAGGCAGGAACTGCAACAGGTCCCATTTCACAGATGAGGAACTGAAAACACAGTATGCCTCTCTTGGAATACCGCGGTGGACCTTGGGTAAGTCATGCTCCTTCTGAACCCCTGTCCTCATCTATAAAATAAGGGGGTCAGGTTAGAGCAAACTTTCCTCCTATGTGTTCTTAGGGGAGATATGTTCAGGGGAAAAATAAAGGCTTTTGTGGTGAGCAGGCTTGTGTTTCATCCCACATCCCTTTGGCCCACCTTATTTCAGGGTAGCCGTGTGGAAAGTTCCACGCGCATTGCCAGAGTTCCATGTCAAGTGTTTCTCTCAGTGTCTCTTTGCTTTCCTGCCTCAGAGCGTTTCTCAAAGCTGTGGAGGGGTATTCCGCCAGTGTCTTCGTCCATTTTCTTCTATTGTCACAGAGTACCAGAGACTGGGTAATTTATAAAGAATAGAAGTTTATTTGGCTCATGGTTCTGGAGGCTGCGAAGTTTAAGAGCACGACACTGGCATCTGGGGAGGGCTTTGTGCTATATCATCCCATTGCGGAAGGCAGAAGGGCAAACAAGTGGGAGGGACAGGAAGGGAAATGGGGTCAAACTCAGCCTTTTTGCAGGAGTCCACTCCTGTGATAACTAACCCACTTCCGCAATAATGGCATCAATCCATTCAGGAGGGTGGAGTCCTCGTGACCTAAGCACCTCTTAACAGTTCCACCTGTCAGTAACTTTAGAATGGCAATTAAATTTCAACGTGAATTTTGGAGGGGACATTCAAACCACAGCAAACCCGGGAAGTGCAGGGCACTTAACCCTGTAGGGGCAACATTTAACCAGTGGAGAACAGGAGCCCTAGTTGCTTCACCTTTTAGTGAGACCAATTTGGGGCATCTTTTATATGGTCCTTTAGAGGTTTTCCAGCAGTATTGACTTCCAGTTGCTCACAGTGGTAACCAGATCATTAATGTACTTTTATTGCCTTTTGTTATCTCCCTGTTTCATTCTTCCTGCTTCCTCGTTTCTGGTTACTGGAATCAACTCCCAAATAAACTATAACTGATGCCAAGCCTTTGCCTGTGCTTTTGGGAGAATCCAAATTTAGACATACGGTCAAATAATTTGGGGAAATACTGTATGCTGTTCTTCTCTCAGACATTCACAATACACATCCATATGTTCAAGGCTCTGAGAAGTTCTGCTGCAAAGTAACTGTCCAGCTTTCTGTAACTTGGGCTTTCCCAAACTTATTTGTCCATAAAAATCTTTTACTCCTAACATCTTTTAAAATTCCCCAGAATAAGCGTCCCATGAAATATGCTTTGAGAAATGTTGGCTAGTGTTGTCTCAAAGATATTTTCCCTCATTTTTATTCTGCAAGCTGATGGGTGGATACAGCGGCCTCAGCTGTCGTTCCCTGGCATGGAGCCAACAGCCAAACAGAACTGCCCGGGTGGAAGATTTCTCTCAGGCGCAGGGAGAAGAACCTTCAGACAAGGCCTCCTCGAAAACCGAAAACCTTTTTTTTCTGGAAACCCTTTTCCTCAGAAAAAAGTGTCTTCTTCCCGCTTTTTTTAAACATGGGACGGTCAGCCTGCTGGTGGGGCCAGGCACGTCTGGCTGGCTGGGCTGGGAGAGCAGCTGTGGGCATCTTGAGAAAAAGCTCCGCTTTCTGATGACGCAGGAGCCTGGATGAGATGAACAGGAAATGTTTGCCAACTCGCCCCACACTCTCTTGCTAACAAGCAACCATGGGAGAATTTAATTGGCGTGGGTCCAGAGGATAATTATTTCCTACGGTGGTACACAGAAGGGCACTCGGGAGACCCGGCGATCACAGGGGCAGGAGGATGTGCAGGAAGCCCGGGGCTTGGGGTCTGCAGCCTCCCATGGGGGCTGGAGGGTGGGAGTGGAGATGGGTGACCGGCAGCCAATCCATCTCCCTTTGCCCCTCAAAGTCTTAAATGGAAGGAACAGCATTTGGGATCTTGGATTTGGGGGATTGGGGTACATTTATTTGAGGGAAATGCTTGAAAATGAAATCGTTCTCTGTTTCTGAATCCTTTGTTGAAGGATGTACACCTACGGCCTTTGATCAAATTCTTTATATTCAATAATTAGCCTACGTCAGAATTTTTCAGCCTCAGCACTTTTGACGTTTAGGAGGGAAAATTCTCTGCTAATTTGTAGGCTGCTTAGCAGCATTCCTGGCCTCTACTCACTAGATACCAGTAGCACCTCTCTCTTCTCAATTGTTATAACAAAAAATATCTCTGGACATTGCCAGATGTTCCGGGGGGGCGGGCATAATTGGTCACAGATGAGGGCCACCAGTCTACATTAAAGGGCAATAGAATAGAACGGTTAAAACCTAGGTTTTGAGCCAGGCTGTCTTTGTCCAAATTCTACTACTTTACCTGTGTGACCTTAGGCATATTACTTAACGTCTCTGTGCCTCAGTTTTCTCATCTGTGGGATGGGAATAATAACAGTACCTACCTGATGGGGTTCTTGTGAAGATAAGTCAATGAATATGTAAATAAATATTTAAAAAGTGTTTAGCAGAGTCTGGCACATATCAAGCTCTCAATAAATGTAAACTCTTATTGTTATCATAATCATTATTATTTTCGTTTGCTCTTTGCCCCTAGACTGTAAGCTCTTTGAGTATAAAGACCAAGACTTTTTACTTTTTAGTCTTTGATGTGTACTGCAGGTACACAATAAAGATTGAGTATGAGAAGAAAGGAGGAAGCACAGCAGTGGAACTTCCAGTGTCAAAACACAAGACAGGGAGATTAAGAACCTTTCCCAGACAGCCGGCCTGTGCCCCAGGCCTGGGGCTTGAGCCTCACAGTTCCAGAGCAGACCCTCGGGCGGAAGAGGGAGCAGAGGAGAGAATCCACACAAAGCCCCAGGGGATGGGTAAAGGGACCCAAATGCAAAACTTTAAAGTGGGTGTACAGAGGCGTGGGACATGCTCGAAACTTCTTGGGGCTGGAGTTTGCAGGGTGGGTCTGTGCTAAGTAGAAGTGATTGCTATAGCCTGAAGACGCAAGAAGCCAAGTAGGAATGTATGTTGTCTGCCTGTGCTTCAGGAAGGACTGAAGTATGGCTAACATTGTGTTATTCACTCCTGTTCACGAGACCTGTGAGGTCCATCCGTGAACTTGGGGTAGAACCCTTTCGACAGAAGGTTGGAACGATGCAGCTGAAGGCAACAAGGCTTCCACTGGCCGCTCAGAGCAGGGTCTGTGTTTAAGTGCTAGGACGAGGGAGGGCTCTAGAACAGCACTGTCCAATGGAACTTTCTGCAATGAAAGAAATGTCTTGCTTCTGTGCTGTCCCAGATGGTAGCCACTAGCCACATGTGGCTACTGAGCACTTGAATGTGGCTAGTGTGACTGAGGAACTGAATTTTAAATTACGTTAAATTAAATTAAAATTTAAGTAGCCACATGTGGCTAGGGGGTACCATATTGAACAGCACAAGAATAGAAGGAACCACACGCCTCCGGGTACCAGGCTCTTCCAGGACACACTGAAGGATTGTGGGCTCACTGCACTCATGGAGAAGGGTTAGGTGTAAATACCTATTACTCCACACCCATATCCACCTGCCAGACAGGCTAAACAGTGTCCTGTTCTAGGCCATTCCATATTCCCAGGCCATGAGGAGCCTACTGTGAAGAGAGAGACAGAAGTGACAACAATGATGATGGCAATTACTTTATTACTATTACTGCCACAACAACGTTTACAGAGCACCCAATACATGCTGAGTACTAAGTGTTTCACATGGACCATCACTCACTGGATAGGTCTGGTCATTATTCCTGACTTACAGATTTGGAAACTGAGGCACCAAGGGGTTAAGAAATATGCCAAAGTCACCCGAGGTACATTGTGGAGCTAGGATGTTAAGTGGTTAGAAAGGGAGACTCTGGAATTAGGCTAACAATATTAGTGACTCAGAATCTTTTTGGAGGAAGGGATCTATAAGAAAATGTTAACACTGGCTACTTTTGCAAAGAAGGCCTGAAGGTTGAAGTTGGAGGTAGGGACGATTTTTCTTTTTTCTGTATTTAAGTCTTTCTGTATCATATGAACCAAAAAAATTACCAGTATGTGCATAACTTATAGTTAAGGAAGAACATATCAGCGGGGCTTATCTTGTTGGGGTTATAGGCCTTTTAATTTTTATTATTTTCTGTATTAAAGCAAGCAAATTACTTCAATATGAAGAGAGTTCATTTTGTGCATCTGGCCACAGTGGGTAAAGCTTAGTGCAGCTGGTCACTTTGTGTGTTTGCAGTTTCTTCTCTCGGAGGGGAGCCCACAGCAGACAATCCCATTTACACCATAGCAGGTGCCTGGACTTTTTGACCTGGGGTATAGGGTGACACACTGGCCTGGTTTTCCCAGGACTGCGAAGTTTCCTAGGACATGGGACTTTCAGTGCCCAAACTGGGAAAGTCCTGGTCACGCCTGGCCAAATGGAGGACCCTAGTAGGAACAGGAAAAAGATGAGCCCTTTATTGAAGACTCCAACGCATATAGCTCCTGAAGGGAAAGAACAGATTCCCAACAGGCTATCCTTTAGGCGGAGAAGGGGATTGCCAAACCAAGGACATGCCTTCTCTCCCCAGCATTGCTTGTTTTATACTTAGAAGTTCAAAGACAGGGCAGCCTGAGATGCTAACTACCATCAGTTCCAGCCAGGGCTGCGTTATGACTTCCAAGGTCCTAGGCACTCGTGCCCTCATAAGCCCTTTCCTTTATTAAAAAATAAATTTAAAATTACGTTTAACACTGCATTTGTATAAAGATAAATTTAATC
The DNA here is from genome assembly GCA_004363605.1 of Indri indri. NCBI lineage: Eukaryota > Metazoa > Chordata > Mammalia > Primates > Indriidae > Indri > Indri indri. The sequence continues at coordinate 15,750 of RJWJ010031727.1, forward strand.
CAGGAAGAATTCGTTATTATACATCCATTATTATCACATTCATTTTCTTATGATTTTAAAAGAAATTAAAATTAAAATATTTTCATAAGCCCTTTAAAGTGTCATCGGTCCTAGGCATCGTGCCTGCTGTGCCTACTGGGAAAAGTCGGCCCTGGTTCCAGCGCTTGAAAGAGAGGCTGGGAAAAGTGGAAGATTTGGAAACATTGAGGTCACGGGTCTCTAACGTGGATGAACTTGCATGAGAAAAAGTATAGCTTAATTTTCAACAATCTCTAACTAAAATTTAACATTTCCTTCTATTAAGTCTGTAGGCCACAAACCATACCCGCATTGGCAGTACCCGCTACTCTGTCATCAGTAGAAATTACAGGTATTTTCAGATTACATTACAGTTGCGGTGGATGTCTTGAAATAGCACTTTTCCTCATCACTTCTTCAAAATTATGGCACTTATTAGACCGGCTGCTAGATCATGCTATATGTTGTTACTAAAGAAGCCCATATATTATGACATCATGATTTTTACATTTAAATACTGTGCTTTAAAATAATTTTTTCTTTTATAATTCTACGTATGTTGTTTTATGCATTTCAAAACCTTATGGCGAGACGGGGTTCTCGGGCTTCAGCAGACTGCCAAAAGGCCCCCACACAAGACGTGATGTAGAAGCCCACACTAGGTGTCTAGAGTTCATGAATGGGGTCCTTCTCTCAGTTTCCTCCCTTTACTCAGCTCTGCCTACCAGATTGAGAAGCCTAGGATAGGGTTAAAGAATTGCTGGTAGAGGATAAAGTCACACCCCAGGTGTGCAGCCTAATAATGTGTTAATTGGGAACCAGGTGAGCAGAGCTGGAAGCCCAGACAGGGTGCACTGGGTGTTTTCTTCTTGTGGTTTGGTTGTTGTCAGAACAGCATCAACCCCCCACTCCCGGGTGGAAACAGGCTAACTGCCTCCCCCTGCAATGCCCTGTTGCAGAAAACTCCACTGTTGTCCTAGGGTAGGCCCAGAATTTTAGTTTAATATGTCTCATTTACTTAAACTTGTTCTTAACCCTCAATGAGCACTTCCTGTATGCCATGCAGTTTGCTAAGGGCTTCACATGCATTATCTCATTCAGGCCTCACAACAACTCCACGGGGAAGGTCTCCTATGATTTCTATTTTGGTATATAAGGCAATAAAGAGAGGCTCCATAGAATGAGTAATTTGCCTAAATCCACATAGGCGGCAAGTGGTGGGTTGGGATCTGAACTTGGTCTCATTCTTCCAAAAGTCTCTTCCCCTTGAACGTTTGGTTTGCTTGTTGTTTTGTTTTTATTTAACAAAACGTTTCCCCCCTTTTCATTTTAGTTGACATGTAATAATTTTACATATTCATGGCATACAGAGCGATATTTTGATATGTGCATGCATTGTGTAATGATCAAATCAGGGTGATTAGCATATCCATCCACTCAAACACTTTTCATTTCTTTGTGTTGTGAACCTTCGAAATCCTCTCTTCTAGCTCTTTGAAAATATGCAATAAATTGTAGTTAACCATATTCACCCCACAGCACTGCAGAACACTGAAACTCATTCTTCCCATCTAGTTGTCATTTTGCATCTGTTAACCAACCTCTCAACAAAACTTTCTTAATTTTAAGTTTCTTGCACATCTTAGACACGTCGGCCAATAGGCAGTGAGCGCAGACGCAGATTAGGAAGAAGAGGCCCAAGATAAGATAAAATGTGATGACACAAACATGGCGGGGTCTTTCTTAGAATTCTAAGCCTTCTGGAGTGGAGGATGGCCTTGCTCTGTGACAATCACAGAGGCTGACACTAGACAGGTCGTGTGTGTGTGTGTGTGTGTGTGTGTGTGTGTGTGTGTTTTGGTGGGGTGCTGAGGCAAAGAGAAAACTATCCTGTTATGGTAAATGTCATTCAACTTCTGCACACATATCCTTGAGTTTTTAATTAAAAAGTTAAGGGAAAAAAGTCACCTTCTGTTACCTATAACTCCCTTTTCATGTTCAATTCTTCCATTGCTGGAACTTGGAGAGAAGTAGCTGATTAAACGTGGGACACTGTAGGTTGGGTTGGTGTGCTCAGCTCTCTATCCTGGGTCAGGGGTCAGCTTCTCTCCATCTCACCTTCAACTGCCCAGAAAGGGCAATGCTCAGATGCAATGGCTCCACAAGGCACCCACCCTTTGTCGCCATCTGTTTATATACCAAAGAAAGATTTGACGTTGCAAAACACTGAAATTTAGAGTAAGCAGAGCAAGAAACAATCCATTCCTTGTTTTAAATCAAGTTGTCATAATCCAAAGGCAAGCTCCAACTTTAATAACAAACACCCAATGTTATGACATTTTACCTTTTCCAAGTATTTATGTAGGCACAAATATTGTGTTTAAATTTTAAACTATACGGTTAACATAAAACAGTCCACTTACTTAAATATAGTAAAAACAAAGCAAGTTATGCCAATTTTGTTTCCCTTTTAGGTCTCATTCTTTAAATAGATCATTCATTCAACAAATGTCTGTTGAATGCTCAGTGTCAGACTCTGTGCTTGGCAGAGCACATTCCAAAATGAACCAGAATTAGTACCTGTGCTCTGAGCACCATCGACACACAGTAAAAAAACAATGGAAGCCACTCTTAAAACGACCTGCACTTTTCCATCTCTAACATCAAAAGAAGCATCAGAAACGACGTGCCTTGCCTTTTCACTCTCCACCAAGCCCTATCCTCCCAAATCCAACTGTAACGAGATCTAAAAACTGCAGAGTCTCAAACATCGTGAAAAGAAAGCCTGAATAACATTTGGAGTATGGTTTTTCCAGCAGTTTTATGAACTTGGTCTGTGAAACACAGAAATGAAAGTGGTAGAGAAAACAGTATTTTGCAGTCACTCAAACAAAAAGTGTGTGATGCGCTGGTCTTGGCATCCTGACTCTGCAACCCACACTCAGACGGGAATTGGATTTTAACAAGGAGTGGGGTTTGTGGTTTGGGAAATACAGCATTTTTACTGCCTTGGGTCATATTTGAAATATTTGTAGCCATTTAAAATAGCGTCATGTTATTTTTTCTCTTGTCTTCAAAACAAACCCAGCAAGCTTTTATAAGTCATAATAACAAGCATAAAATTGGGATATTGGAAAACCCATGGGCAGGGCTTTGGGACATCCATTCTCCCTCAGGACGAGTGTTTGGATTTGCGTGCAGAGGACCATTAGCTTCTTGGGAGCCCACCTGACCTTG
>RJWJ010031728.1:0-19015 GCA_004363605.1 Indri indri
TACCAACTCTGTTGGATGCCTGTGAATCATTGAGCATATTATCCTAACTCTGTGCTTCTCCAACTTTAATGTGCTTATGAATCATCTGAGGATCATGATAAAGTGAAGATTCTGATTTGGTAGACCTGGGGAGGGGCATAGGGTCCTGAATTTCTAGAAAGCTCCCAGGTCATACCGATGCTGCAGGCAGAGTGGGCACTGCCAGGCCCAGTGAAAAATGAAAATGTGGGGCCCCTTGCTCAAAAAGGAGACACTGTTGTTAAAGGTACTAAAATATAAGGCTTTTCCATTTCTTCCGCAGTCTCACTCTAAGCTTTCTATGGTGTCTTTTGTTATTTAACATTGCAAAGAAAAAATGAAGTTTTAAATTACTAGCATGAAGTTTATAATTTTATCATTTATCTTTATATTGTGTAATGTCACTTTTAAATGCAAATAGAAGAGCATTCAAGTCATAAGTGGAATCACTGAAATTATACAATTATTTTGTACCTGGTACGTCCTTGTGTATTTCCTTCTTACCAGAATAGTGGTATTGCTACACAAAACTAGCTGAATTGTTTTTATTTCACTTCTTGATACACAGTCTGTGATATTTTCTATCTTCAGGTTACTGATGAATAAGGAAGGATTGAAAGGGAAAGGAGCTATGGGTTGCCCATCTTTCTTTTTCCTCCTATGGCATTTTCAGGTTAAGTGGCTAGCTAATCATGGGATGAAAGGATTCTTTGGTAACAACATTTGTTGTATTGTCACTTTTTGATACAAGCCCCTCTCGCTGGAATTAAGTGATATCTCATTGTGGTTTTGATTTGCATTTCCCTGATGATTAGAGATGGTGAGCATTTTTTCATATGTTTGTTGGCCATTAGTCTGTCTTCTTTTGAAAAGTTTCTGTTCATGTCTCTTACCCACTTTTTAATGGGTTTGTTTGGTTTTTTTTCTTGATGATTTGCTTGAGTTCTTTATAGATTCTAATTATCAGCCCTTTATAGGATGTATACAGCATGCAAATATTTTTTCCCATTCTTTAAGCTAATGATTTGCTCTAATGATTGTTTCCTTGGCTATGCAGAAGCTATTTTAATTTGGTCAGGTCTCATTTATTTATTTTTGCTGTTGCTTTGATTGCTTTTGGGGTCTTCATAAATTCTTTGCCTGGGCCAATGTCTGTAAGAGTTTTTTCAACATTTTCTTCTAGAATTCTTATGGTTTCATGCCTTAGGTTTAAGTGTGTTATCCATCATAAGTTGATTTTTGTGAGTGGTGGGAGGTGCAGATTCTGTTTCAGTCTTCTACATGTGGCAATCCAATTTTCCCAGCACTATTTATTGAATAGGAATTCTTTTCCCTAGTGCATGTTTTTGTCTGCTTTGTCAAAAATCAGGTGGCAATATGAAGGTGGCTTTGTATCTGGGTTCTCTGTTCTGATCCATTGGTCTATGTCTCCGTTCTTGTGCCAGTACCATGCTGTTTTGGTTTTGATAGCCTGGTAGTATAGCTTGAAGTCTGGTAAATTGATGCCCCCCAATTTGTTCTTTTTGCTTAAGGTTAATTTGGCTATACAGGGGTCTTCTCTGGTTCCATATGAAGTATAGAATTATTTTTTCTAGATCTTTGAAAAATGATGTTGGTATTTTAATGGAATTGCATTGACTCTGTAGATCACTTTGCATGCATTTGATCTAGCAATCCCACTACTAGGTATTTACCCAAAGGGAAAAAAAAAAAGACATTCTATAAAAAAGACACCTGTACTTAAACGTTTCTAGTAACACAATTCACAATTGCAAAGATGAGGAAACAACCCAAGTGCCCATCAATATATGAGTGGATTAATAAAATGTGGTATATGTATACCATGGAGTACTATTCAGCCATAAAAAGCTGAACTAATACCTCTTGTATTATCCTGGATGGAGCTGGAGCCCATTCTTCTAAGTGAAATATCACAAGAATGGAAAAACAAACACAACATATACTCACCATTAAATTGGAACTAATTGATCAACACTATGTGCATATATGGAAATAACATTCATTGGAAATCAAGCAGGAGTGGGGGATGTGGGGGTGGGTAAATTCACACCTAACGTGTACAATGCACACTATCTGGGGGATGTGCACACTTACAGCTTTGACTCAAATAGTATAAAAGCAATTTAGGTAACCAAAATGTTTGTACCCCCATAATATTCTGAAATTAAAAAAAAAAAAAAAGAATTTCAAGACAACAGAGCATTAAACCAAGTGTGGCCATCCTGAGTGAATGGTCCCATGTGATGTAGAAGTTGCGTACCTATGAAGCCAACCCTGGCCATGCTTTGAGTATCAAGGATCTAGCCTCTCTAGGATTGCTGTAAACTGAGAATAGGAAAATAGTACCTACCTTATAGGCAGATCCTGGCATGTAGTAGGACTCAGCAAGTGTTAATTCCTTTAGTTTTCCCACTCCTCCCCTCTGAAGAAATAGCTCAGTAGGAAATTCCTCAGGGTGCTCACATGAAGCTGCCTAACCATAGGGGATAGTGAAAAGGATCACTTCCTTTGAACACAGTCATCTTTTGATGAAAGAATGAGTGACCCAGGGCTGGGCTGGACCACAGACCTAGGAGCTCTATTCTCAGAGTTTCAGGGCAGGGAGAGAGGACCAATTTCTCAATCACTGAGTGGGAGGACTGCAGTATTTGCCTGTGTTTGTCCCTTGTCATCCTGCTGCTTTTGTTCTCTGAGCTAATTCCTGTTTGAAGAGCTGATATTTAATTCAACAGCCCCCCATGGAGCCTTGTGCCTGCGATAGAAGTTTCTAAAAATCTCTCAGTCAACAAAATGGTAACAGCTGGTCTTTGAAACTCTGGGAGTTCTAGACTGGGGAGGTGCTGGGGGAGGGAGAACTAAGGGAGCTGGGGATTGGGGCTGGGGAATGCACTATTTGTTAAGGATAACGAGGCAAAAATGTGACAGAGGTTTTTTATTACAAATAATAGACAGAAGCCTTCAAACAACAGCAGAGAGTCATTAAAAAAAGAAACAGAGTTAAATAATTGTCTAATTAGCAGGCACCAAGAAGGCAAAATTTATTCCATTAGAACTTCTTAAGGGAGAGTCAATAAATTCACAGCTGGGTGTTCACTTTCTCAGGAATACAGAGAATGTGGATTTTCCTGGTGCCAAGTTGTTCTTCAAGCCCTTTGCCAAGCTTCCCTTCTGATTAACTCAAGGTGAGCCTTGCCTCAGAGAACTGCTAGGCTCAGTTGTTTTACTCAACCATGTCATTAAGCTCTGGCCCCAGTAGTGAGCCTTCGAGAAGCCAGGAACTGCAGGTACTGACTGCTACTATTAACAATACCATCAGCTAACATTCACATAGGGCTTCACAGCTTGTGAAGCATGTTGACATTATTTCATCGAATTCTTGCAGCCACTCAGTAAGGGAAGCCGAGCCTTTATAAGTAAGTGTTTATGAGCATGAGTAGCAACCGCCCGGTGAGAACCCAAACCATCTGCAGTCACACAGATCACTGTCTGCATTAACATGACCTTATTCCAGGAAATTCTTGCCCAGAAATATGATGTAAATAATTATCAATTGGCTATGGAACTTTCTGAAAACCCATTTATCTGAATAAAAGATGATTCAACTATCCCTTGTTAGAGTAAATAAACCCCTAACAGGACAATATGTCACTTCGGACCCATCATGCCACTGTTCACTCTTCAAGATTCGCTTGGAACCCTTTCCTTGCTATGTCCATTAATTCTAAACTACTGTATCAGGAATTTGGCCCAATCGGAGTCAGGTACCTGCATTAAAATATCCGCTTTAAACCAGAACCCTAAGCCTCATAAATATGCCTCCTGGAAAATAAAACTCTGTCAAGGGAGTATTCGTCCTTCAGTAAGCAATGAACTTGACTTTGCTTTATCAACAAATTGATCAGGTGGTTTTATCAGGCAATCAGCAATCAATATTGCTTTGGATGGCTTCTAGCTGTGTGATCTTGGGGGAAATAGCTTAACCTCTCTGTGCTTCATTGTCCTCATTTAAAATGAGCACCAACCACAGAGGGTTCTTATAAGGTTTAAATGAGCTAATACAGGTGAAGCCCTTATGTACCTGGCACATAGCAAGATCTCAATAAATATGGGAGATGTTGGTCAAAAGGTAGAAACTTTCAGTTATAAGACGAATAAGTTCTGGTGATCTAATGTACAACATGGCAAGTATAGTAAATAACACTGCATAAGACTGTATTGTTTACTTGAAATTTGATAAGGGAGAAGATTTTAAGTGTTGTCAACCCCCTACATACACGTACAAAAATGGTAACTATGGTTGGTGATGGATGTGTTGAATAATTTTTTTGTGGTAATCATTACACAGTATACATTTATATCAAATTATCATTATATGTGATATATGTCATTTTGTCAATTACATATTTTTAAATAAAAATGTAAAAGTAAATTATATATAAAGTAACAAAATTGAAATCTATCAAATGGGCTGATCAGTGCCTTCATCCATTTTTCTGATACTTTCCTAAAACAAGCCTGCTTAAGGGAAATAAGACTATCACAAGCTTTTGATATATGATGAAATTACATACCTAATTTCCTCTGTTCTTAAAATGTCATCAACTAGAAAATATCAATTTAAACATAGTTGAGGGCAAAAAAATGGAACACTGCCATACTAATTGTATTAATAGATATTAGTTATAACATTCATGCCTTTTTCATAAATGATAAAATGTAGAAAAAAATACCTTAAGGATTAAGTGAATTTGAAGTTTTCTCCTAAATTCTTCAGAGAGCTCTTTGTGGGAAGAATGGGGGTCTCTCTGAGGTTTCAAACCCATCATTATAGCTAAGTGGTTTCTGACTCCCTTTTCTGGGCAGGCCAGGCCAGCTTGGAGAAAAAGGCAGTGATCCTAAAATCATTCACACATTTGAGTTCCCAGCTCAGCTGATTGAGAATGATTAAAGTTTACAATTCATTTCACATCTGACATTGTTCTGTATACCAAAATAAGATGCTGTTTTAAAAACTGTCTAGGTGGTAAGTACGGATTGCCTATTTCTTTACTACATGCAAATTACAGTTTGAAGCAAGTTTTGAAGAAACTGTACACTTTAGACATACATCAGCATATTCTCTGGTGTTCATTATTAATCAGAACATGATCTTGGATTGTGGCATCACTGGCTTCACCTCCAGAGTGAGAGACCTTTCTGGGTTGTCCTCCCTGTAGTTTAGGAATACTTCTGGAGTTTACAAAACAAGTATGTATTTCCTGTCAGAGGCTCTAGCTGGTTTTCTTTATCGATGTAAGGTGATAAGATGTTCTCTTAACCGTTATTCATTTAACAGACCAATCTCTTACTAATAATTACTTGGCCCTCCTACTTACTCTATCAAAGTTAAAATTTGACTAAAGAATAACAGATTATGACAATGTTTTTTAATTAAAACAAAAGTTTACTTGATTTAGATTGAGCATCGATGTCAAAGGTCTTTCCCTTTGTTCTCTTCAGTGATCCTATAGCATCTTAAGTTTCTAACTGTAGCTGACAAAAAAATTTTTTTTTTATTTCAGCATATTATGGGGGTACTGATGTTTAGGTTACATATGTTGCCCTTGCTCCCCCCACCCCCCAAGTCCGAGTTTCAAGTGTGTCCATCCCTCGGATGGTGCGCATTGCACTCTTTGTGTATGCATATACGTGTCCCCTCCTCCTCTCTCCTCCCTGCCTGACATCCTTTTTAATGTAAAATCTATACGTTTTCCCTATGGAATAATTTAAATACAATTTGAATAGAATAAAACTGTCCAAAAATTTTTTCACAGGGTAATTTTCCTTTTTTTTTCTTTTGCCTCACTTGCAGTATCTGGAGTTTTCCCCTCACTCCTCTCTGTTATCATATTTACCTTGGAAGTTATTGCAGATTGGGCATTCCTAATCTGAAAACTCACAATCCAAAATTCTCCAAAATATGAAGCTTTTTGAGTGCCAACGTAATGCTCAGAGGAAATACTCATTGGAGCATTTTGGATTTTGAAATTTTGTATTAGAGACACTCAACCAGTATGTATTTCTGCAAATACAGTTGCGCATTGCTTAATGACAGGATACGCTCTGGGAAATGCATTGTTAGGTGATTTCATCATTGCATGATCACGGAGTGTACTTACATAAACCTAGAGGGTATAGCCTACTACACATCTAGCTATACTTTTCTTAGACCTTCTGATGTCTCTTTAGTCCCTTTGTCAATTTTAGAGAACTTTTGGTTTTTTAAAAATATTTGGAAATACTGTATGTTTGTAGAACTTGTAGTAGTAAATTGAGGAAATGTCACCCAAAGAGCTGTTGAGGTCAGAAGTGTGAAATGCTGTTCATCCATACATCACTGTGGCATAAATCTGAGATATTTTGTGAATGGGGCTTGATGTCAATACTAGTAAGTGGCCCAGGACCATGTACTAAGACTTTCTAGAGGAAGTTACAAAGTGCAATAATAATAGTTAGAGTCAGATTTTTCCCTTTCCTATTATAGGTAGTTATAATATTAATATATTTTTCATTCAGAATCTTTCTTCAGTGTTTATAATTTAAAATGAGTACATTCCAAAGCTTCCTAATAGTGCTTTTGAATTAGTTTTGCTGGTGTGATATTACACCGAGAAACCAAGTTTTTTTTTTTTTTTTTGGGTTCAAATGCTTTGATTTTTTCATGTGAGACAGATCAGCTTTATCTACCATATTTTACACGTTTATTCTTGTATTTATTTCACACTGTACTTTTTCTTCATGGAAGTTGTCACAGATTTAGAAGATCATTTGTTTAATATCCATCTCCCCTGCCAGAACATAAGCTGTAGGAGTACAGGACAGTGTGTGGCTTGTCCTAGCATCTAACCAGTGACTGGCACACACTAAATATTTGTTGATTAAACAAATGGATATATTAAACACATGGATATATTATTTATTTATTATATATTTTCTACTTAATACCCTATTTTCCCATGTAGTTTTGGGAAGAAATGAAGAAAACTGGTCACTTGTCTATGTGAATTTTACATCACTGTTGTTTTGCTTTGGATCTGCAAAGACAAAAGTACTTTAGTCAATTTCAGTCTGAGGGCAGAGCTTACAGTTCATAGAGAATTTTAAATTAGAATGACCTAACACAGGTGAAGTGTTAAATTATGGGAAAGAGAAGGACTCGCATACTACAGAATTGGGTAAGGGATTAAGAAGAAGCTTTTACATTTAATTTTTTATTGCCTTCTTTGCTCTAATTCTCCATCCTCCTTTACCTATTTACCTTATGACTCCCCGGGTCATTATTTCAGCTTTACCCTATATTGTGACCGGAGAAGCATAGGACCATAAGAGCTATCTTATTCTTTTTCTCCTAAGTATAAGAGGTGCTCATTGGAGCTACCTTATGGGTACACCAGAATAGTGAAAGTAGGCTGGGTCTCTCTCCTTAACAACATGACTCAGGGCGCTATAAAGTAAAAAAAAGGATGGAATTAGAGCAAAATACTTCAGAGCAAAATAGCATTTTATGTAGTCAACAAATACTAAGTTGTTATTGTGGGCAAGGTGTTGTTCTAAATGCCAGTAGTTTATTGTTCCCAGTTTACTTCAGATAAACCACAGACTAAAAATACATGTAAGTGTAGATACTGAATGGGCCTTAGTGTTGGTTACTAATTCCTCTTCCTGGTAGACACTGAAACTAAGAATGGCTACTCGTATTCTCTCCTGTGCATCTTCTTCTTTTACACCTCCAAGTTCATTTCCCTTGGCTAGAGCTGACAACTGCTGGTCCATGACAAATTGGGTAGTTATTAGCAAAATTGAATGTGTTTCCTGCAGAAATCTCTTGCTCCTTATGTTACTGCTCAAAGTCTAGACCCTCGTATACTCAGAACACAAGTTCAATGTAGCTTATATTTCCTCTGTCGTTCCACAGTTATAAGCTGATCTTGTATTACTCTGTGTAGTGCAGTCACATTAGAAATTGTGGCTACTTTTTATGCAACTCCTCCTGGAAATAAAAAGATTATTCTCTTTCTTTGGAGTTATCTTGAAGGTAGTGTATTTTAATTGTAAAAGGCATTTTTATGTAGGTTTAAGGCAGAAAACAAAAAAGCTCCTTTTGTTAAGAACTACATGGAAAACTATTTCTCCATTTCTCCAAATCTTTTTCCTACTGGACATCTGTAATATTTCACTACAAGTGCTTTCTTGCTGAGGGATGCCTCATCTCTGGGACCATTTGTAATTTGCTGAGGCAGAAATTTGCTTTTGAGCTTTTTCTTACTTTCCATGTAAATGCCAAACTTCTGTCACTTTGTGAATCATGTTTCTTCCTTATCTCTACCATAATGGTATAAATACCACATAAATAAACTCTTCAAACCTTTTGCATTCCAAGTCAAAAGTGATTCTGGGCCCATGTGGTCGAGTTTCCCCTCTCTCCTTTGTTCGAGAATAAAGCATTAAGGAAGGAAGGATGTCAGGGGAGTAGATGCAGCATCTATTACTGTAGACAAAATATCAACCTAGGTCTTCATCTGTATCATCAGGAAATGTGACAATTAATTTTATGTTTCAATCTGACTGGTCCACGGAGTGCCCAGATATTTGGTTAACTGTTATTCTGGATGAGATCAACATTTCAATCAGTAGACTGAGTAAAGTAGATTGCCCTCCCAGTGCATGTGGGTCTCATCCAATCTGTTGAAGGCCTGAATATAATAAAAGGCTGAGAAAGAAAGAATTTACTCTTTCTGCCTATCTTTGAGCTGGAACATAGTTCTTATCCTGCCTTTGGACTTGAACTTGGGCTGGAACTTATACCATGAGCTCTCCTGGTTCTTGGGCCTTTAGACTCACACTGGAAGTATACCATGGGCTCTCCTGGGTCTGACAAACTGCAGATCTTGGGACTTAGCCTTCATAATCACAAGGGTCAATTCCTTATAGAAAATCTCTCTCTTTCTCTTTCTCTCTTTCTCTCATTCACTAGTTATAGATATATAACTGTTATTGATATATCTGTTATCCATATCTTTCTATCCTATTGGTTCTCTTTCTCTGGAGAACCCTAACTAATCCTAATTTTAGAAGGCTATTATTTTGATGAATCAATTCAGTTTATCAGCTATTTATTAAGCATCTGCTAGATTCAAAGCGATGAAATGTGCTAAGTGCTATGAGGACTATAAAGATAAAGAAGTGTCCAGGTTTACAGCAAGTTCTTAAACTTGCTCTTAAAGTATCATGAGGCAGGGAATTTTAAGAGTCTTGAGAGAGATGCCATCTAAATGCTTGAAAGTTTTGGTGGAAGGGAAGGTGACCTTGGCCCCATAGTTTCGGGAAAGCTTTGTAAAAGAGGCAGCACAAGTCAGGCTCAGTTCTCTGATGTTACTCAATTTTCCACCTATTGTCCTTCTTTTCTTATTTATATGCAAACAACCTTGAACTCTTCTGATTGGTATTGTAGGGTATGTTAAAATCATGAATGTTCTATTCTTAATGAAGATTTAATATTCATTCAGTCAAATAAATAGCATCAAAATAAATAGAACAGAAAATATCAATGAGAAACAGACCATATTAGTACAAGTAGACCTTAATAACTTTTCCCTCAATGCATTGACAAATTAAATAGAAAAATGAGTAAGTAAAGATGTAGAAGACCTAGAAAACATAATTAACAAGGCAGATCTAATTGATATAGCTGCATCAATCTATAGTGAACTATACCCTGAAAACAGAAAAAAACCTTCTACACAAGGGCTGTGAAACATTTACAAAAGTGGAATTATATTAGACCCTAAAGAAAGATTCCAAAATTTTTCAGAACCATAGATGACATTCTCATAACCTAATACAATAACATTAAATATTAATTACCAAACTAGAAAACAAAGAATTTTTCTACCTATAAACTGAACTTCTTTCTCAAACCATTTTTAAGTTAAAAGGAACTCAAAACTAGAATTGAAGAATATCTACAAAGTTAAAATAATGAAGATATTATGTATCAGAATACGAGGGATATAATTAAAGCCAAGCTTACTAAATAAAGTGGTCTTAAATATTCACAGTAATAAGGAAGAAAGAACAGAAAAACATACATTTGCTATCTCTGAACGTAGAAAAAGAACAAAAACACTAAAAACTCCTAAGCAAAATAGAAAGAATTAACAGAAATAAATTCAGAAATTAATAGTCATAAACAGAAAAATGATGGCACTAATAAATTCAAGAACTATTAATATATTATAAATAAACACATTAAAATAAACAATCAGCTAACTTAATAAAGATATGCAATAAAGAAAATAGCATTGCAAATATTTCTTTAATTAAATACAAAAGCAGGTCCTGCAAAGAGTGACACTTCAGGCTCAGTTTCTAGGGTCTGTTTGTTGCGATCTCCATTTGTATGGTTTCTTGTTTTGACTTGCAGCCCTTGGTAGTGTCTTTCTTTTTTTTCAAATAGTTGACACTGTTTCTCCTTGTGAACGAAGACACTGGCTGCCCATGTGGCACAGGGATTGGATTGCAGGTCTCAGTCCCTGGGAACATTGGGAGCCATTGCCTATGCTTTCTTTCTGCCTGTTCCTCTTCTCCGGTACTTGATGGCAAGGGTGACATGTAAGAAGACCCTGATTGGGGGTCATGCTGCCTGAGTTCTAGGCACATTTCTGCTACTAACTTGGGTGTCCTTGGGCCAAAATTTCAGACAATTGGAACCCCAGTTTCCTCTTTTGCAAAACAATGAGTTTGGGTTTGATAATTTCTGAAGTCTCTTACAGAGATAATATTTTAGATGTGTATCTTTTGATTCTTGGTGTCCTGTTCTCTATTACTTCTGTGGTTACCAGTGACCTGGTTGCCCTGTACTCTCCTCACCTCCAACCTAGGGTAACATCATGTTATCAGCCACAGGACACAATGACCTCGGATTTCATTAGACATTTCTCTAATTAATGTTTGTTCTAAAAAATTTCGGCAGTGAACATTTGGATGAAAACATTTTTTATTTGTTTTTTTTGGTGAGTTTAACAGGAATTGAGCCAAACATGAAGTGCTTTTTTTTCCAAACCAGGAAATGTGTTATTTTCCTTTATTGAACCCTGCTTTGTTCTGTCCATTTTCATCCAAGTTCAGAGCTACCAGGATGGATCAGAATGGCCATCCATTCCAGATTGTGTATTTAAAGTTTTCTCAGTTCATCCACAGACAGATCTGCTATCAAAAGTTTAAAAAGAAACAGTGACAAGAAAAAAAAACCCCTTCTCTCCCATACTCATGAAAAGGCTGAATAATTCTTGGAGGAGGCAAATTTCATAGACATTGATCTACAAAGGAAGTAGTTCTTTATGAGACCAGAATATGCAGTAACACATAACAGCTCCTTCCTCCCAGAGCAGATCTGCTTACTTGGATGCTTATCAGTCTGCCCGTGCTAAGCAGCCTGCGTCTGTGTGCTGTTATTATTACCGATGCTAATCACTCTACTAAACACAGGTCAGAACCAGGAGAGAATGCCAGCTCCGATCTGCAAGGCATCACCTTTTGTGAGGCCTTAATGAGTGTTCATGAAAGGAAAGCAGCAAAAAGAAAAGGAAACTCGGTTTGCCTTTGGAGAGTGAGATAGTGAATCGCGGATAGAAAAGAATTCACTTACATAAAAACATTATAAAATTCATTCAAACTCACATGCTGAAACATTTCTTCCCTGTTGCTTGACTGCAGAGAATGTCAGGAAGTGAGTGACGAACTAGGCTTTGGGGTGAGGGTGTTGCTTGCTCAGTGGCAGGATTGCATTTTCCTTTTTCTTTTACTACCTGTGTAAGTGCCGCAACAGAGCTACTTAGTGTGAGTGAAGAGGGGACGGGGAGACTCTTCCAAATCAGTAACTCTGAGATTGTTGGTATCGATTTTTTTCCTCCTGAGTGACACATTTTAAGTGGCTCTTGACAGGAATTTTCTTCTTGATGACAATTGACTTCTGATTGCCTGGACACTCTTAGCCACTGGCAGGAGAGACAGGCACCTGCAAGGGGGAGCTCAGAGTGTCTGTCTCCAGCTCCCTTGTGGGCTCTCCTCACTGGGATGCCCTTATGCTGCCTCCGTGAGGGGCCAGGTGGCAGCAAAGGAGAAATGTGACAAAGGAGGCAGGCCTGTCTGCCACGGACCCTTGCTCCAATCAGCTTGGCAATAATTCATGATATGTTAATTGGTTTATGATCGTGATCATTACTGTCATCATCATTATTATA
Organism: Indri indri; assembly: GCA_004363605.1. NCBI lineage: Eukaryota > Metazoa > Chordata > Mammalia > Primates > Indriidae > Indri > Indri indri. Next base: position 12,321 of record RJWJ010031728.1, read on the forward strand.
ATATTTTAGAATGGGCCTGTACAGTCCCAAAGATATACAGATGAAAGTAAAAATGTTTTCAATTATGGGAAGAGTTTGCCTGCAGATCACTAAACATGAGAATGACTGATGAATTGTGCCCTCTCTGCCCATTTTCATTCAAGTTCAGGGCTACCTTGTTTAATAAATATGCATGAGACTAATTGATTCATATGTCTGGGTGTTATTATAGTGGAGTCTACATACAGATTTCTGGACTGGTGACTGACTGGGGAGAAGGGGACAGTGCTCAGAAGACTGATTTCCTTGATGCCTCTTGGTGAGGATCAAAAGCAGGAATTGAACCATTGGGAACATTAGAGACACTCTTTGCTTTCCTTTTTTAAACAAGACAATGAAAACACTTACTTATACTGTCTATAGTACATCCAAAGAGAATGAACCCGAGGTAGCCCAGATAGAAACATGCCAATTAGTAGAGTTAAAATGTAGATAAACAAAGAACTCAGAAATCAGTCATTCTCATGTTTAGTGATCTGCAGCAAACCCTTCACATGATTGAAAACATTTTTACTTTCTATCTGTATATTTCTGGGACTGTGCAGGCCCATTCTAAAGTATTATAATAATGATGATGACAGGGATTGTACTGGAATACAGTTAATGCAATTGAACACCAAACTTGGTCCTGATTGAAAGTCAATAATAATAGTATTAGTTATAAGGATATTAATAATGGTTACCATTACTTTGTACCAAGTGGCTTTCATACATTATTTCTAATATTTGCAACAACTTCACAACAAAAACAAATCCAGTGTTTTAGAAAAGACAAATGATTTGATAAGAGCCACAGACACAATAAGTTACGGAATCAAGATTCAGATTTAGAACTGAGTTCCAAGTTTATATTTGACGGTATAAACTATTTTTGTAGTACACATTCCTGGACTACGGGGCAATCACTGAGCTATAAGAGGCCTTACACTAGTACAGCCCAGTGCTGGAAAGAACTGTCCAGTCCTACAGCTGTTCATCAGTGAGTTGCTTTGGAATGTTGATTGTGCATGTGTGATAGGCTTTTTGGAATCTGTACTGCTTCAATTTTTGGAAAGGCCCCTGGGAAACTGTTTTCCAGGGTCTATATTTCTATTGTAGGAACTATTAAAATAGAGCCACTTAAAATATAGCCTGTGTTTTACCAGCTCTATAAAGGAAGCCTCAGTTGCTCTATGCTAATATGGGAGGAAAGGCTCATAGCTCAACTCTGGCACAAAGATCTGAGCAAGAGGAAGCTGACCCTGGCCCTGGCGACGTGATGCCACCATCCAGATGGCATAGCAGACTCAAGCTCTCCATGCCAGAAACCAGGATTGTGGTTAACTAGGAGTCTGGGGCTCTTGGTGGCAAGTTTTCTTTTTTGAACAAAAATATGCATAAATTGTAAGTATATTTGTAGCCATAAGAGTCTCTGCTCTGTAATAACCATGTTAATGTTCTCATAAAAAGATATGGGGCAAGAGCAAAGTGACAGAAAGGCTGATTAGCATTTTATGACAGAATTGAGCTGCATGACAAATAACTCACTGTTTTTATACCCCAGCAAATTCTGCTTTCAAATGCTGGAGGTGCTGGGATGTTTTTGTTCATTTATTTGTTTTTCATATTTAACCATGAAGGTGTCCAGAGCAATTTGTAGAAAAATGGAATGCAATTGTAATAGTAAATATGATTAGTGCTAATATTATGAATAATCCATTGACTCCAAAATTCCTGTAAAAATTACTTTTTTTTTTGCTACTAGATTTTCAAGCGCGTATTGGTTTAGAAGTAGAACAAAAAGTTTAGACCACTACTCATCAATGTCCTAATTCATGTGACAGATTTTACAAAATTCAACAATTCTGCCATTAGTTCTCTCCAGCTTTGGGGAAAGTTCACTGGGGCCATCAATTCTGTGAGTGTTAAAGGGGAAATGACTTTTACTTGGTTCAAAGCACGAGATTCTAGATTAAGAATTCCCTCTGCACTTGCAGTTTTGTTACAGGTAAAGAATAGGGACAGGTAGAAAGAGGCAGGGGAGACACCTTGCTTAATTCAGCAAAGGATTAGTTATTTTTGCTGAGAAATAATTCAGCAGCTGGTTTTGTCATCTACAGATGCAGGAAGCACCCCAGATTTCCTTGATTGCTGGTGGTAGATGAGGATATTAGTTCTCATTTACTTCATTAAGAGTATAATATTAATCTATCAAATTTACCAAAATTAAAAAGAGTGAAAAAAACCCTGCTCATGGTTTTACCCTCCTAATGAACACTGATAATATGCTACATCATATATTTAAATACAAAGAGTACAAAAATTCACCTCTTTTGTATTCAACACATTAAGTAATTGTTGGGAGTCCACCTTGTATCTAGCACCATGCTGGGCAGCTGGAGGGGCAAGAAGACAATCCAGTCCCTGACTTCCAAGAATTCACTCCATTTGGAAAACCAAGATGATTGAATGAAACAATTAATGAGCAATGCAGGGTGATATAATAAAGTGCTTTAGGATGTGGATAAAAATTATGTAGTCACTGTGGTCTTGACTGCATCTGTAATTTAGACTGATAACGCTTTATACATTCTAACTGCTGACACACATCTATTGGATTGAGAGTCAGGAGATGTCAGTCTAGTTGCCACTTGGAGTGACTTTAAGACAATGTGTGTGTGTGTGTGTGTGTGTGTGTGTGTGTGTGTGTGTGTGTGTGTATTTTCACAAAGAAGATGGGACCAGATGACCTCCAAAGAGCCTTTGCTGTTCTGAAGTTTTATGAGCTTATGATTCTGGCTACTATCACTAAGATAATGTCGATTCTTTCCATAAAGCCTGGGAGGTATAGGCACTTGCAAAGTGCTTCTTTTGACACTGAGGTAACAGTGTCAATCTTTCCTGATAAGTGGGGTTTTGGGGCTCTAGTCCCAAGGGGTTTGGAGTGTGACCTAGACAAGGGTGGGGGTGAAATGGCCCTTGGCTTCAGAGTGTGGCGTGAAGCTGGATCTGAAGGGACCATTCTATGGCAACATTGGAATGAAGAGTCTAGGGGTCTGGTCAACCACAGTGTCAGTTTGCAGGGACTGGACAGAAATAAAATCCAAGTGAGGGGTAAATGGGCAGAAATCAGAGAGCGGAACTGAGCAGAAGGTCAGAAGCAGAATCTGAAGAGATGACCTGAGCCCGGAGTAAAACCACAGAGTGAAGAGGAAGATTTAAGGACAGATGGCAGAGATGGCACCACAGGCTGACTGCATGGCAGCTACCTTCGCACACTACTTCATATGGACTTGGATTTTCCCTGCAAGGGGGGGGCCTGTGGGTTCACTTGTATTCTTTTGCCTTGTCCCTTCCGTGGGCACAGGCAGGCCTGTGAAATGGCAGTTGGCTGGGCCTGAGGGTAGAGCGTGGGTGCGAAGCCCTCCTTCGGGTCTCTTACTCAGTGCGCCCTCCATCCTACTACTGGCGGACTGATTATTCCACAGCATATTATCTCTGACCTTGCCACTCCTCTGCCTGGGCTAATAGCTTTCTTTGTCAGAACTTAAAACTTTAAGATCTTCTATGATACAGCTTCAGTTTTTTCAACTATATCGGCTGCTTCTACCATATATGCATCTTATTTCTAGCCAAATTATTCCCCTGATGTTTCTCAAATATACATTGTCCTTCCCACTACTGTGCCTTCACTCATGCTGATTCTCTTTCCTGGAATGCTTTTCCCTGTCAAAATTCTGCCTAGGAACCAATCCAATCTCAGTTTACCATTAGAAACCTCTTCAGGACCCTTCCATCAGATATACTATTTCTGTCCTTTTAATTTCTGCAGCCAATTTTTTTTTCCATTTTTTGATTTATTATTTTGACCTTATATTTCACTTATTTATACATTTATCCTTTCTGTACTGTGAGACTGTCGCCTCATTTGGAGAGGAATCCTATGACCCCCAGCACCTCACATAGTGTCTGATGTATGGTGAGCTGCTCTTAGTTGTTTTTTGAGGTCTTGATACAGGCTGGGGAAGAAGGTAGACATTCAGGAAAGGAAGAGATAATCATGTGAAATCAAGTGTTTTTATCCTTTTTTCCTTGGCATTACACTTTCATTTTTGCAATAAACCTCCCCCCACCCCCACCAAACATGCTTTTGCCTATAAAATATAAAGCAGTGTAGGAAAAATTGGTTTTATTTTTTTCACATCACTAAAGATATGTAACAAATGCAAGCCTACCTTGAACTGTTAATGCTTCAATTGGAAAACTCATTTAAACTGCCCAAGCTATCGTGTCAAAATCCGTATGCCCATTTCAAGCAATTTTCTGGAATGCAAGAGTTTCAAATGAATAAAAAAAAGCATCTCATTCTTTCTTCCTTCTCTTTGTTCTCCAGGGAGAACTCCTTCATTTTTTTCTTTCAGCATAAATAAGATGACTTTCTTAAAGCTAAACTTGTAACTCTTATTCTAAAAACTTCTTTCTTTCATCTATGTGGCTGTTCTTTTCAGTCCCCATGTTGTGCTCCCAGGTGCCCAAGGCGGTGTGATGGAGCTGGTCATGCATGGCTTCCTCGGTCAGACTGCCTGGGTTCAAATCTCACTTCTGCAAGGGTACTCATCCTGTGACCCTGCACTAATTTGTTAATCTCTCACTCTTGCATTCCCTCATCTCTAAAAACACAGATGATGATAATTGGGTTGTGGTTGAGCAATTAAGCGAGTTAATGTCTGCAAGGCACTTAGCGCTGTGCCTCGTGTGTAGTAAGTATTAGCTATAGGAACTCCTGCTTATTGTTAAACTTAGAATGGAACTAGTCCTCTAGAGCTGTTTAAACTCTAGTGCCACGTGGCTACTTCTCGGTCAAATTGAGATCTATGCTGATCTCTAAACTGTCTTTCCCCATTGTTCCTACACAGAGCCACTTCTTCTCCATCTTGCATCTATCTGTGCAAGATTTTGTTTTGTTTTTTCATTCTCCAATGTACCATTATCCCCTTGTTCGCATGGAGACTTCATTAGGCTCTGATGGGTAGCTCCCTTCATTGTCTTAGATTGAGAGTAGTGATGGCGAATATCCCACGTTATACTTTGGTAGAGGCTGAAAGGAAAATTTCCACTATAAATGGCACTGTGCTATTGGTTATAGGCATATTGAAACTTTTTACCTTTCCCTATTGCATTCGGGGAGAAGAGGCAGGGCCTTGTGGAGGAGCAGTTTGATTTGAAAGAGCAAATTCTAACAACAGCAGAGAGACTGGGGGAAGAGCTGTTAGGCAGCCTTCCAAACATACCATACTGTTGATTCTAACAGTAAAGGGGCTCTCTTTCTAATCACTCACTTTATATTTCCCAGCCCTCTCGACAAAGGCGGTAGAGATGAAGGCTGCTGTTACAGATGTAGCCTGTGTGCTAGAGTTAGCCAACTTGTAAACTCCTGAGATTAAAAGTAAATTAGGAGAACATGTATGTGATTTGTGTTTCTCGGGAAGCAGTTGACTGCTGTCAAGAGGTGAAAATAATAAAGTTAATGCATACTCTTTCCTTTGAAACCAAACTGGGTTGGGAATTTTTTAAACCTTTCACCTGGTGCAGAGCTGGGCCCATAGTGGGCACTGAATAAACGTTAGTTGACTCTGAGACACATTCCCATTAGCTGTGTGTATTGTCCATTAAAGAACAATTTTCATTCTTTTATTTATTAATAGTTCCCAAGTTGTCACTGATGCAATGTGCATTCTAGGTACAGTTTAATCAATTTTTAAAAGATAAATGATCATTTGGTTTTTCTGGGACACAGTCCCCTTTCGTATGTAATATTAAAAAAAAAAGCTATGGCCCTTTTTTTTTTGGAATATCACATTGAGTTTTCATATCTTATTCATATTTATCACTAGCATTCATTCTTATCTATCACTCCCCAGTCCCTTTAGCATGTTTTTCATTCTCAATGAATATTTTTGCTTTGGAATAATTTTTCCTAAGATGTGTATATTTTAGTGTATATACAGTCTGCATTTTTTTCAAGTTCAATCTCTTTTTTTTAATGTATATATTTAAAGCCTTAGGGCTTTGTTTTCCATTTCCGAGTTTTCATCATGTGCAGTGTTTTCCCATTCAGTATCATCAGCATTACCGGCGAATTTCTTCCTATTCCCAGATCGCACAACTGTGAGCACAATCGTAGGTTCTCAGAAAACACTTGGCAAATATTTATTAATTTATTGAGTAATAAGTTGAAGGTGTTATTAGATTATTTCCACAGTGAAAACAGTACAGATTTTCAGATGCAAACTATAAGAAGGTGGCTCTCTGAGGATGGTCCCATCTGCCTTCATTCACTAAAATTCATACTATTATTCATTCTACTCTTTTACCAAAACCATGGCACCTGCTTCTAATTTCTGGGATTAGGAAGGAAGAAGAATGAGTGACATTGGAAGGAAAGGAAGGAGGTTAGGGATGGATGAGTCCAGGTGTGTTCACAAAGGGATGAGGGCTCAGGACTTGGGTCAGCACTTCCAAACTAAAAAACTATTTAAACTAATAATAACAAAATCTACCCATTCAGCCTGACTTCAACAGCTTGGAATAGTAGAAAAGGGCTAGGTTTTCCAGTAAAATTGCCTGGGTCAGTATATCCACCCAGTAACCTATTAGCCATGTGATCTTGGACAAGT
>RJWJ010031729.1:0-19003 GCA_004363605.1 Indri indri
GTAAATACAGAACAAGTACAAAGTGTGGAAAAGGAAGGTTCAAGAATATATATGTGTCTATATATATATTTTTTTATATGTGCAGGGGATCAAAAAAGAAATTATTTCTCTAAACCAAGAATTGAAGATAGAGAAAAAACATTCGGGGCATCTGAATAAGCAGATGAATGAAACATAAATTGCACATACACACATTCTCAAAAACAAGTGGTCATTAGTGTTTCTTTCATTAGAAACACTGATGCCTGAGGGGAGTAAAGTTATATGTGGAAAAGGCAGAGATATTAATAGAACATATATCAGTTCTTAAATATACTTTGGAGAAACAGCATCATACAAAATAACGAGGAGAAAAGCAAAATACATATTTTTTCAAAACACTAAGACATGCTAATGGTGGCTAGGCGCAGAGAGAGAGCAGAGACAAGCCGTGTCTGGTCCAACTGATGGGACTGCAGGAGACCTGCAGGTGAAAGATATAGACCCAAACCTCTTTGGAACAGGAAGGTTACAAGAAACTTCAACAACACAGACAATGAAGTGTTGCCAGGCAGTATCTCGCATCAGTTACCAGGAAGTGAAAGACAAACAGCATGCCCACGGGCCACGATGATAAAATTAAAAGGTTATGATAGGATGGGCTCTGTGGCTCATGCCTGTAATCCTAGCATTCTGGGAGGCCGAGGTGGGGGGATCCCTTCAGGTCAGGAGTTCGAGAACAGCCTGAGCAAGAGCAAGACACCCGTCTCTACTAAAAAATAGAAAGAAATGATCCGGACAACTAAAAATATATATATAAAAAAAATTAGCAGGGCATGGTGGCGCATGCCTGTAGTCCCAGCTACTCAGGAGGCTGAGGCGGGAGGATCGCTTGAGCCCAGGAGTTTGAGGTTGCTGTGAGCTCGGCTGACACCACGGCACTCTAGCCCGGGCAACAGAGCAAGACTCTGTCTCAAAAAAAGCAAAAAACAAAACAAAACAAAACAAAACAAAACAAAAAAACCCCACCTAGACTGTATTTGAGTGCACCAATGTCTGAAAAAGATACTAAACTGCAACCTTTGGTTATCTCTACGGGATAGACCCGTGGGGGTTTCTCAATTTACTCTGCATATGTTTTAACCCAGATAATTATACTACAACTTAACTGAAAAGTTTTTGAAGAAAAAGTATTACAATACAGAGTGTTAAATGCAATCCTGTGGTAAGTACAAAGATAGTTACTGAACAAATGCAAGTACAGAGGAAGTGCACCCATGGAGGTGGGTTGTCAAGTCTTCCTAGAGGAGATGACAGGAGCAGAATATAAAGGAGGGACAGGGCATTGCAATAATAGTGCTTTTCACCTCACTGATTTATAATAAGTAAAGTAAGAATGCATGTGGTGCCAGGCACCATGGCTCACACCTGTAATCCTAGCACTTTGGGAGGCTGTGGCAGGAGGATCACTGGAGCCCAGGAGTTGGAGGCTGCAGTGAGCTATGATAATGCCACTGCACCCTAGCCTGGGCAACAGAACAAGACCCTGTCGAAAAGAAAAGAGAGAGAAAGAAAGGAAGGAAAGGAAGAGGAAAGGAAGGAGGGAGAGAGGAAGGGAGGAAGGAATAGACTGCATGTGGTTACAGGCTGCCTTCTGTTAGGTGTCATTACTGCCCCACCCGGCCCAAAGGCTTCCTCCTATGTCACGAGGTCCGTGGACCTTGTCTAGACTGCCTTGACTCCAAGTTACCTGTGCACGTAACTTTGCCCGGTCTCCCCCAACCATACTGGGTAGTATGGAAACAGGAACCAAGTTTAAATCCATTTCTATGTCCTCAGGAACCAGAACTCAGCCTGGCCCAAAGAAGCTCAACAAACGTAGGAAGGATTATACTGAATTAAAGGCAAGGAGGCATTTGAGTCCATAAACAAGAGTTTAATTAGCCCTTGGGGCTCTACAAGGAAAAAATACCCAGACTTAAAGGGCGCCCCCATTCCCAAACGGAGTCCATTCCTGGGATTTAAAAGAGCAGCAGGGCTCAGAGTGTTGAGGGTGAGTCCCCAGAAGGCTCAAGGAAGAGGCTAAAGGCTGAACGCGGGAGACTTAATCCTTTGCAGCCGGGATGGGGGACAGTTCCCCGACGTCCCCAGAACCCAGACCACACCAGCCCCGGGGCGGGGGGCGGGAGAAGTGGGGCGGGCAAGGTTCTCGGTCTACTCACGCCCAGGCAGCCGCCAACTCTTCCCTCTGGATCTCGGACACGCTCAGACCTGACACTGCAGAAAATCGCAGTTGGAAATGCTTCTGACCGCACGAGAAACTGGGGAAGAGAGTCTTATGTGTCAAGAAGTGGCTTCCCTGCCGGCGTCCTAAAACTTGACTGCTGAGCCCCTTCGCGTTTCCTCCACGCAGTCCACAGGCGAGACGCGCCGCCCACACAAGGCGGACAGGCATCCTCCGCCCGGTGTGGTAGAAACTCGCACATGGCCAAGCGCGTGTCTCTCCAGATGGCAAAATTCCCCTCGCGTGACCAGAGAGCCCGTGCGGCGCACAAGGGAGTTAACGTGCGGCCCCCGGGCCACCAAGACTGAGTGGGCTCAGCCGCAGCGCCCCACCACCACCTACTAGGAGCGGCGGTAAGACCCCGGGACGCCCCAGCGCCAAGCTACTTCCGTTACAGTTTCCTTGAGGCTCCTGGCCAAGGCTCAAAACACAGCCCGGGACCTCTCCCAGCCCCAGTAGCGCCAGACTCCCGGGGAAGCCCCTGGCGCCCCTAGCAGACCTGAAGGTGGATTCGCCTTGGAAATAGGTTTAAGGGAGCAAGTAACACAGTGTTTAAGGAAGTGCAATTGTCAGTTACAGAAATGTAAAACAGGATGTCGCTAGACAAAAACATTTTAACCAGAACATTCGTGTTCTGTCAGTAAAACAAGCGTTAACAAAAAAAGCTATGAGTAAAACAAGCGTTAACAAAAAAAGAAAAATAATGTACAGCAAGCAAAGTTCCCTTTCAAACTAGAGTTTTGTTTTTTTTTAATTTTGGAGTTGACCCAAGTTTTTTGGTCAAGGAAACTTCCTCTAGGGCAACCACCCAAAAGAAAAATATACAAAGTTCGGTTCTTCTTATCTGAAATCTCTTATGTAAAGCAGGCCAAAGCCCGGTTTTAGTTCTAGATTAGCGCAGTTTGTCCAAGTCCAAATGCTTTACACATGCTTCACCCCTCATTGCCTCAGAACAAATTTCAAAAATCTTTGAGAGAGCTTAGTCGTCCCCGAACTTAATCCCAGCTCCCTTGAGTCAAAAGTTTATTCCCCAGTGGCCCTTTCCTGTTGCATCCCACTGTTACCATTAAAAGAAAATGCCCTTCTGTCCAAATCCGGACAGTCAAGCAAACACCTTCAAATCATCTTACATTTCCAGTCTTTCTGAAGGGGAGGAAAAGAAAACAGGTTCATTTTAAGGTTTTAAAAAACTTAGTCAAGCATTTCCAACTTTTTCAAGGCAGGCTTTCCTAGCAATTTGCCAAAATATACATACATTAAACTGCTTTGGGAAATAACAACCCTGACCTACTTCACCACCAGGATATTGCAAAAGAGTAAAAATTCCTGCCGGGCCAGCGGCTACCGCTGAGTCAAGGCGCGCGCACAACTCAGAAAGAGTCTACGAAAAGAAAAAAAAGCAAGTCTACGTTCCCATTAACTTTCCAAAAGGGAAATTGGCAAATCTTTTCAATAGTTCACCACAGGAGTTGAGCAACTCTCAAGATCATCTTAAGCAAAGTTTAGTCGACGCTGGCCACCCGCCGCCAGAGCTCGCAGCCAGTTTTCTGCCTGTGGTTGCACGGTGGCCCGTGTTAACCAAGGCCGGCTTCCTGGTAGGTCCGGTACGTCGAGCCGCACCTGGAGTCCCGGCAGCCTCCGGCCGCCTTTCTGAAAATCCAGGGCAGGGGGCGGGGAGGGGCTGGGAACTGGGGCGAAGGGGTGGAGGCGGGGGCGGGGGCTTCTGTCCTGCCCGGTGCCCGAGGGGCAAACCCGAGATAAGGGAACCACCGGACTGAGTCACCTACCGGAAGGCCTACCCCTCCCCTGGCCCCTGCCCCGCACCCCCGCCTCCTGAAGAAGCGACGAGGGGGGCAGGGGCGCGCGCGCGCAGGGCCTGCGGCGACACTGACGAGGAAACCCGGCCTCGGGGGTCGGGGTCGGGGCGGGTCTGCAGCGCAGGAGCAATGGGCTCGAGCGCGGGGCACGTACCGTCGTCCTGCCTCCTGTGCCGGGGCTCTCCTCCCGCTCTGCTGTCAGCCCTCGCTCCCCTGGACACCCGAAAAGCGCAAACAACTTGAAAACAAAGAAACCGAAAGCCTGGAAGCTGACGTGGTTCCCTGGCAATCGCTCTTTGTAGCGCTTCCCTGCCCATTCCCCCTCTGGTGGCCTCGGCTCGCCCGGGACATATCTCAACTTTCAGCCCACAAAAGTCTAATACCCGACACTCACTGTGTTAGGCTCGGAGACCCCATTCTCCAGCCCCCAGGACGACTCCTCTGAGTTGAAATACTCTCCGGCAAGACTGCCAACCCGCTGCTTCCTGCTCAGGGTTTCTGTGACTGCGTATGCTTTGAACCCAGGGTGGACGTTTAAAGAAGTTCCAGGTGTTATTATGAACACTGCTAGTGTTTATTACCGATGTGTGGCAAATAAATAGCAAAAGTGAACGTGCTTTCTGTTTTAATCTATTTATTCCTGATTACTTTCTTGTGATTTTTTTAAAAAAAATTATTTCTCGAAATCACTTTAAACTTACAGGAAAGTTGCAAGACTAATACCAAGAGACTGACTACAGTCACGACAGCAAGAAGAGCTTGGGGGGACGGGGGCACCCACCAAGAGTGCAGTGAAAGTTATTTGAAACAACAAACGGCCATGTAAAAAGCCTCTGGAAATGGTCCTAAGCGCAAACTGCAAAAGAGGAAACCATCTATTAAAAAAAAAAATCTACGAAAACTCTTCCATCAGAAAGCCAGTCTATGGTATTTGAACCGAACCTTCCTTCCTCTTCTCAGCTCAGGAAGACCGAGTCTCCTCTCTGGGCTGCTGCAGCCAAGAACCCTGAGTTCCTCTCCTCACAGCGCCTGGTCAGAGGAACCGAATGTCAGCATTTCATGTCTTGCCCCTCGCTACTGGATGCCCAGGCTGGTGTGGGTGAGACAGTGGAGGAATCCCTTCCTCCTTCCAGGCCCCTCTGCCTTGGGCTGGAGTGCTGAGAACGAGGAGGAGACATAAGTTCTCTTTCTCCGTTACTCCCACCCTGTGTTCACCCCAACCTTTTTTTTTTTTTTTAATCTTTCCATCTTCCCAAGGTAGCTGTATTCTGGTTTTGATTAAATTAATCTTCTGTACTTATACTACTATAGTCCCGGAAACAATAGTCACGGCCGAGTTATGTACCAAAGTATGATTACTTTTACTTTCCTACACAACTTTTAGTTTACTCTGGAGTTAATAATTGTCTTGCTTTATTGTTTTTTTTGTTGTTGTTGGAGAGGGTGTCTTGCTACATCCTGGGTTCAGATTCTCCAGCCTCAGCCTCTCTAGTAGGTGGGACTACAGGAGTAGGCCCACCGTGCCAGGTTTTTGTTTTGTTGGTTTTCTACCTAGTTCAATCCGAAGCTCTTTGTCGGTTTTCCACATCTTATCTCAATTTATTGATATGTAGGTGTATTATTAATTTCAGGTTCCCAGAGAAGTCACTTCAGAGCCATTGACTGTGCTCCAATTTGGACTGGTTTCCTCCTATACTCAGCTGTCATCCTAGATCTATCTCCCTTACCATTAGCCTGACAATTCCCTTTATTTCCTTTTTTTTTTTCTTTGAGACAGAGTCTCACTCTCGCCTGGGGGCGAGTGCCGTGGCGTCAGCCTAGCTCACAGCAACCTCAAACTCCTGGGCTCAAGCAATCCTACTGTCTCAGCCTCCCGAGTAGCTGGGACTACAGGCGTGCGCCACCATGCCCGGCTAATTTTTTCTATATATATATATTTACCTGTCCAATTAATTTCTTTCTATTTTTGGTAGAGACGGGGTCTCGCTCTTGCTCAGGCTGGTCTCGAACTCCTGAGCTCAGAATGATCCACCCACCTCAGCCTCCCAGAGTGCTAGGATTACAGGCGTGAGCCACCGTGCCCGGCCCCTTTATTTCCTTTTTGTGTGAGTCATCTGTATTGCAGTCCCCATGTCTTTCTCTTTCATGGTTTATTCCCTCATTGTGGTTCAGCAACATCCCATGGTGGCTTCCTGAGGTTGGGTGAGAACTTGCAGTCTGCAAATGCCTTTATTACCCTCACTCTGAGCATAGACGTTCTAGGTTGGAAATTAGTTTTCTCCTGAATGTGGAAAGCATTTCTCCCACTGTCTTTTATCTATCAGTCTTGCTACTGAGTTGTCCAAAGTCATTTTGTTTCCTATGTTTTTATATGTGAGCTTTTTTCCCCAAGTCTTCACTCTGAAAGTATATAGCATCTTTTCTTTGGCCCCCAGTATTCTGAAATTTCACAGTACCTTCCTCGCATCTGCAATCTGTATCCACTATGCTGGACACTCAGGGCTGTCTGTCTGGAGACTCATATCCTTCAATTCTAGGATGCTTACTTTATTTGGTTGGTGATTTCTCCCTTCCATTTTCTCTGGGATTTTTTTCTTTCTTCTTATTTTGGATATTGTGCCTTCTGAACTTGTTCTGTATTGTTTTTCCCCCTGCTTTTCTTCGCTTTTACTTTTTGCTATATCTTCTAGGACATTTCCTCTATTTCCCAACCCTTCTATTGAGGTTTTTTTTTTTTTTAATTTCAGAGTAAGAATTATATCGAAGGTGCATCTTCATTGAAAAAATGTTGACTGTTTAAAATTGTAAAATGTAAAAGACATTCAGTAAAGCGCACAAAACATAAATACACACTTTAGTGAAGAAGTGTAAGCCAAACATCAATATAACCACCACCCAATATGCAAAATATAAACATCTCAAAGTGTTCCTGTGTGCCCCTTCCTGATCATAACCCACTTCCTACCTCTAAAGTTAACTATTACCTAACTTTGGAGAGAATTACTTCCTTGACTTTCTTTATAAATTTTACCATTTATGTATACATCTCTAAACAGTATAGATTGGTTTTGACTAGTTTTTTTGTTTGTTTGTTTTTTGGGGTTTTTTTTTTTTTTTTTTTTGAGATAGAGTCTCGCTCTGTCACCCCAGCTAGAGTGTAGTGGCATCATCATAGCTCACTGCATTCTCAAACTGCTGGGCTCAGGTGATCCTCTTGCCTCAGCCTCTGGAGTATCTGGGACTACAGGCCTGCGCCATCACCCAGGCTAATTTTTTCTATTTTTAGTAGAGACGGCTGGTCTCACACTCCTGAGCTCAAGCTATCCTCCCGCCCTGGCCTCTCAGGGTTCTAGTATTACAGGCATGAGCCACGGCACTTGGCCAGTTTTGGCTTTTTTTGAACTTTATATGAATAAAAAGAAAAAAACTAAACAAAAAAAAAGACATAATAATAGTATAAACAGAGAGAAGCAAAAAAAAATTTTTTTTAAAGAACGAACTTTATATGAATGAAAACTGTATTCTTTTGTATCTTTCTTTGTGTGCTCAACATCATGTTCATGAGACTTACTGTGTTATGTATTGGAATATTCCATTGATTTTCATTACTGAATACTATAAAATTCTTAAAAGAAAAATCTTTGCAACCTTGGGGTAGGCAAAGATTTCTCAGACAGGACACAAAAATGCATTAATCATAAAAGAAAACATTTATAAATTGCTCTTCATCAAAACTTTAAAATCTGGGCCAGGCATGGTGGCTCACACCTATAATCCCAGCACTTGGAGAGGCTGAGGTGGGAGGATCTTCTGAGGCCAGGAGTTTGAGAGTAGCCTGAGGAACATAGCAAAACCCTGTCTTGCAAAAAATAAAAAAAATTAGCTGGACATGGTGGCACACACCTGTAGTCCTAGCTACTTGGGAGGCTGATGCAGGAGGATCACTTGAGCCCAAGAGTTTGAGGCTGCAGTGAGCTATGATTGCTGCATTCCAGCCTGGGCAACAGAGGGAGATCCTGTCTCTTAAAAACTTTTTTTAAAAAATCTTCTTGTCAAAAGAACACTGTTAACAAAATATAAAGGCAAGCCATAAACTAGGGGAAGATATTTCCAATATATATCTCACAGTGGGCATAAACTAGAATATATAAGGAATTCTTACAACTGAATAATAAAACAAATGACCCATTTTTTTAAATGAGCAAAAGATTTGAACAGATACTTTACAAAATAAGATACATAAGTGGTCAGTAAGTACCTGAAAAATTGGTCAATATCATCAGTTATCAGGGAAATGAAAATTTAAAGGCTATCAGAATGACTAAAATGAAAAGGACTGATAAAGTGTCAGGGAGAATGCGGAACAACTGCAACTCTAATACATTGTTGGCACAAATGTAAAATGGTACAACTTAGAAAATGGTTTGGATGTTTGTTATAAAGTTATACTTTCCATATAACCCCACAAAAGCACTCCTATGTACTTAAGATAAATAAAAGCATATATTCATAAAAAGACTTGTATACAAATGTTCGTGGCAGCTGTATTCAAAATCCAGAAATAACCTAAAATAACCAAAATCTGAAAATAACCTAGATATCTATCAACAGGCAAATGAATAAACTATTAGCGGTTTATCTATACAATAGAATACTTACTAAGTAGCAAAAGGGAGGGAAACAACTGATTCAAGTAACAGCATGGATAACTATGCCTGATATGCATGCAGAAGTGTTTAGGAGGAATCTTTAAAATACATAAAAAAGTAAGATGGATAAACGGATGTGTTAAAGCAAATGTAGTAGTATCTTACTGGTAGAATCTAGTGCTACATATATGGTTGTTTACTGTAAAATTCTGTCAACTTTGCTTTATGATTTAATATTTTTATATGAAATGGTTGGGAAGAAAACATTGTGCTGAGTGAAAGAATCCAAACGCAAACAATTTCATACTGTATGGTTTATTTATATGAAATTCTGGAATAGACAAATCTATAGTGATAAAAAGTACATCAGTGGTTACTTGTGGGGGAGAAGTGCTGACTGTAAAGGAATATGAGAAAACTTTTTGGGGTGATGGAAATATTCTATACTTTGGGTGGTACATGGAAGAATACATCTGTTAAAAGTCACTAAACTGTACACTTGAGTGTATTTATTTGTATAAATTATACATTGATGAAGTTGATTTTAAAACAAACAGGCAAACAAAAGCTCTGAGTTACCGCATGGGTCTAATTCACTCTGAGTACCACAATGGAAGATCTGGCTAAGTTATTTCCTTGGGGAACCTCCAAGATCAGTATTTTCAGTTTTCCTTTTAAATTGGTCAGATTTACCAAAAATGTCTCTTCTCAGAGGAAAGGCCTGGCTGTCAGGGCTCCCAGTGTGCAGTGGGAAAAGATTGATGAGCTTTCTTAATTATTAATAGTAGGCATACCTATCTTAGTCGGACACTCTTCACCTCTCTTCCCCTGACGGAAATCCTTTCTTCCTTTGTTTTGAGGACCCCACTCTCTCCAGATTCACCTCCCACTTCTCTGATCATCCTTTCTCTGTTTCTTTGTAGACCTCAATTCCATTGTTTGCCCTTTAAATATTGGGTCTGTCCTTGACTCTCCTCTTTCTGTTAACCAGAATTTCATTATCTTTTTTTTCAGTGATCATATATCCCTTGGCTGTGTTTCTCTAGTTCCTGCGTCCATCCAGTCTCTGCCATGGTCTGTCAGAGTTCTATCTGTTGCCTTCCTTTACAAAGCACCAAACGCATGTGTTGAGTACAGAGTCTGACAGAGAGGTAGTCAAGGTCAGAGGAGAGAAAAATCATCAGAGCCTGAAGGCCACCAGCTGGTTGGGCAATGTTGCAGACTTGGAGCGAGATGCCAACAGAGATGGAGGCCAAGCCTAGGTACAGATGTGGCATCTCTGAGTCATACTGCTGCTGCTCCTTCTTTGCGATGACCTACTTCCATTCTGTTGTTCCCCAGGAAAGGAGCACTTTCCCAGCACAAAGTAAATGCCTGATTTTTCTTCTTTTATTTTTTAAAATTAATTTACTTTTACTTTTATTTTGTTTATTTATTTTGAAACAGAGTCTCACTCTGTTACTCAGGCTAGAGCGCTGTGGCATCCCCCTAGCTCAGAGCAACCTCAAACTCCTGGGCTCAAGGGATCCTCCTGCCTCAGCCTCCTGAGTAGCTGGGACTAAAGGCACGCACCACCATGCCTGGCTAATTTTTCTGTTTTTAGTGGAGACAGGGTCTCGCTCTTGCTGAGGCTCGTCTCAAACTTCTGAGCTCAAGTGATCCTCCCACCTCGGCCTCCCAGAGTGCCAGGATTACAGGCGTGAGTCACCACACCTGGCCACTAATTAATTTACTTTTAGATACACTTTTTTGCTCTCACCCAGGCTGGTGTACAGTGGTATGATCATAACTCACTGCAGCCTCAAACTCCTGGGGTCAAGCAATCCTCCTGCCTCAGCTTGTTAGGGATAGGTGTAGGTTGACAGTGTTAACCACAGAAAAAGAAAAAAGGGGCAAAAATGAGGAGGCCGATGAACATTTAGAACCTAACCCATAGCGACAACTCGAGGTTAAGGACTTTTCCCAGCCAGGAGCATTCACAAAAACTAGGAGCTCATGTCCAAAGGTGACCTTTTCTGCATTAATATACATTAACCAGTAAAAATCACACCCACCAGCGTGGTGACAGTTTACAAATGTCATGGCAACCCCTGGAAATTACCCTATAAGGATAAAATTGGGAAGGGCCCTTAACTCTAAAAACTCTCCATCCTTTTCCCAGAAAAATAATAAATATTCCACCCACCATTTAATATATCATAAGGCATAGACATAAAAACAGAAGTGTGGTAAAACCCCAGTGTCTTCTCCACTCACAGATAGGCCCATTACCCCTCAGAAAACATACTTTCGCTTTCTATTTCTGTGCTAAAAAGCCTACAATAAAAACCACTTGTGTAGAAGTACTAAGTGTCTGTCATCACTTCATCACACCAGCCCGGCTTGCAATTTTTCCAAACAAGGAGCCAAAGAACCAAGACAACACCCTTCAAAAAACAACCCTGACAAGCCTCCCAAGTAGCTGGGACTACAGGTGCACACCCCCACTCCCAAAGAATTTTTCTTAATTTTTCAGAGAGATGGTCTTGATATGTTGCCCAGGCTGTTCTCAAACTCCTGGGCATAAGTGATCCTCCTGCCTCATCCTCCTGAGTAGTTGGTACTACAGGCATGTGCCATCATGCCTGGCTAATTTTTTTTATTTCAATTAATTAATTTTTAAAATTTTTTTCAGAAACAGGGTCTTGCTATGTTGTCCAGGCTGGTCTTAGACTCCTGGCCTCAAGCAATCCTCCTGCCTTAGCCTCTCAAGATGCTAGAATTACAGGCATAAGCCACCGTGCCCAGCCTGTAGGCATATTAATATGTACTTTATACACAATAATTCCATATAATTCTTCTCTGGGGACCATTATCCTCATCAGACCAGCAGGGCCAGACATTTAACTCTCTGCCCCTCTGCTGTCCCCATTCCTGGCCCCAGCAGCCCTCAAATAATGACTGTGTACACTCCAGCCTGCAAGTCCACGCTCCATTCCTATCCTCCTACAATCAGCCACCCTTGGGCTTAAGTATCTGCATCCTTTCAGTACAGTTTGCCCTTGGAGTATCAATTTGGGGAAGGGGCCAGTGAAGGCCCTGGAAGGAGGCTCAAGGGCTCTTTAAGTAGAGAATTTCAGGTCTTTGGTACCCAGAGAGGGTTCTAGACAGAGAGTCTCTGTGTAGGCATGTCCTCTTGGCCTCACAGACTCATTCTGCCTCTCTGATCTTTCTCCCCACCTGAGGGAAGGGCATAGCCTGAGAAGAGCTGGGCAGGGCCCTTCTAAATCAGGGCCCACTGCAGGGTTCCCAGCTGTGTGGGTCTACGGGCAGTATTGATTAAGCCTCTCTGTTGTTCTCGCTCCGCACTTAACAAAGAATCAACAAATGCTCATGTTTTCATCAAATCCAGTGGTCACCAAGCTTGGCTGCACAGTAGACTCTCCCTGAGGAGCTTTAAAAATCTCAGTGGCCAGGTACCATCCCAGACTAATTAAGTCAGAATCGCTGACAGTCAGACTCAGGGATTAGTAATTTTTCAAGCTTCCCAGATGATTTCAAGGTATAGCCAAAATTCAGAACAAGTGTTCTAATTCAAACATTTTTCTCACTTCCCCCTCAACCACAACTCAGTTTTCAGATGAAGAATCTGAGGCTTAACACGAATAACTAGTTTGAGAAGTCTCACACCCAGCTAACGGCAGAAGTAGGACAAGATCCCAGGCCTCCTAGCACCTTATCTATTGCTTTTCCTTACGTCACAGTGACTTGGAAGGTGGAGGACAGCCATAGCAAAGACTCCGCGTCTGTGCTTCCTGGTCACACATCCTGCCTCTACTCCTCTGGAAGAATACATTCTTGAGAAGAATGCAGTAAACGCCTAATTCTAATATGCTGGGTTCCTGCAGGAGAAGTTGATTGTAGATTTGTACCATCAGACTTCACGAGCAAAGCAAAATGCAGAAATTAGTAATTAACTAAGTCATTTCCAAAAATATATCTGGCACTATTACGTAAGGGTTAAGAGTACCGACTCTGGAGCTAGTTCTGGGTTTGAATTCCGGCTCTGCCTCTCCCTAGCTGTGTGATCTCAGGCAGGTGTCTTCTTTGTGCCTCAGTTTTCTCATTTGTAAAAACAGGGATAATAGTAATAATCCTAACCTTATGGAATTATTACACAAATTAATCTTTAGAATATGCCTGGCATAGAGGAGGTGCTAAATAAAGGCATTGATCTAGTCTTTGGGAATATAGTGGGAAGAAAAGGCAAAGGTCCTACGCTTAGAGCTTAGAAGTTGTATTAACAACTTCCACTCCACCTCTCCCCAAACTTCCCTCCCCACTCCCAGCAAGGTGAAAAGGGCAAATAAATTATTTTAAAAATTCCTGTCACACCAAGAGGCTATGCTATAATATCCATTCATTTAGCAAACATTTTTCCACTATGTGCCAGGTACTATGTAAACAGATAGAGTCCTCGTCCTCAAGGAGTCCCTAAGGAGGACATGCAGATGTAAAACTCTCTGAACAATGTAATATTATGCATGCATTTATATGTACTTAAACATATTTTATTGGTAATGCATGTGAGCTAATGCCTTGCTTATCAGGAAATAATTTTTAGTCAACAACCTAGCCAAGAGCTAGGAAGTAAAAAAGAGGCATTTGAGTGCACAAAGAAGGTGTCACAAAATTAATTCAGTTTATTTATAAGATCTTTGGAGTCTAGTTATTTTTATCACCAATGATAACAAGTTCATTTGGCTGATTTCCTAGATTATTAGGAGCTGAGAATTAGAAAAGGATTTTCCAGAGCTGAATCAGAAGCAAGAAGTGGCAGCTGGCTGTGGATGAAGCAACAGAATATATGATGAAAATGACAGAAAAAGCAGTTGGAGTCATTTAGTGTCTGGGCATCTCTGTGCAATGGACAAGTGCAATAACAGATGCTTTCAATCATGGTCTGAGTCAGAAAAAATTAAAGAGTGTTCTGTTCATGCTGTGTTTCAAGAGGAAGAAAAATATTTAGTACATTTTAGAAGGTTTTTTATGAAAGATAATTCAAATGCAAAAAAAATTTAATTCTTAGAGAGTTACCTGCAATATTAACTTAAATGATGATACAAATAACTGGGAAAATATTGCCTTTGATTATTATTTATGGATAATAATGCTGAATTCTGTAATAAGAACAACTAAAGTATAATATATATATAATAAAAATGCTATTTATAGGTTAAAGATGAGAACAAAAGGAAAACTTCAAGCTGGAGTCATTGGCGAAGGAGGATTGGAGACAATGCTGGGTCCGGAAATGGAGCACAAGTGCGGTTGCAAGGTTGAGTGAGAGGAGACGATGGTCTGAATGAAGCAATTATTGTTGAAAATGTTAAAAATGCAGCGGAGTAAATTCCTGCCTGATCCGCTTCTTACTATGAATTTTTACAGCCCTTGCTGGATTAGAAAATCAGTTTTAAAAATATGCTTTGTAGATATTTATTTTGGATCTATCATGCATTTATCCAATAGACATTCATTGAGTACCTGTTGTCAGGCATTGTTCTAGGTGCTGAAAGTATCTCCAAAAACAAGACTAGCTCTGCCCTCACAGAGGTCCTAGAATGTAGATTACTAAGAGATAATAGAGAAAACACTAAAACTTGTGTGCTTAGTAATCATCGTATAAGTAATAAAATGATGTCTCATTTAAACAAAACAAAAACCTTGCTGCCCCATTAGTCAGAGTAATACAGACCGTAAAGTGTAGCAGAAAGAACACGGGCTGTGAAGTAAGAGATCTGAGTGCAAGTTTTGACTCTGAAACTTAATAAATATCTGTGTGACCATAGCCAAGTTCATGAATCTCCGTGAACCTCATTTTTCTTATATGAAAATAGAAATAACACCTTCTAGTGTACAGAGTAAATGGGGTGCCATGTGTAGTGATGGTGGGTCACTGCTGTAGAGAATTGGGCATTCTTTGCTTTGGGGAGGGCCTGTAACTATCTGGGATAGAAGGAAGAAGAGTTATTTTGGAGATAAAAGGATAATAAGCAAGTTAATAAAAGTCAGTTATAGACAAATGGGAATGTTGGTATAGACTATGTATTAGATAATGTTGTTGTATCTATGTTAAATTTCATGGGTCAACATCTATCCTTAATCCAATTGGGCTGATATAGCAGAATACCACAGCCTGGTGGCTTATACACAACAGAAATTTATTTCTCACAGTTCCGGAGCTGGAAAGCCCAAGAACAAGTCACTGGTAGATTTGGTGTCTGGTGAGGGCTTGCTTCCTGGTTCATAGATGGTCATCTCACTGTGCCCTCATATGGTAGAACAGTGAGGGAGCTCCCTGGGGTCTCTTTTGAATGCCACTAATCCCATTCTTGAGGGGTCTGCCCTCATGACCTAATTACCTCCCAAAGGCCCTACTTCCAAATACACTCACATTGGATAGTAGGTTTCAACATATAAATTTTGAGGGGGATGCAGATATTCAATCTATTTCAAGTATGATAATGGTATCATGATCATGTAGGGAAATGTCCTTGTTCATAGGAGATACACACTGAGTGAGAAAATAAAAATGAAGGTGCCTGGTCTTAGTCTCAAGGAGTTCATAACCTAGAGACAAGACAACAGTAAAGCAAAGTAGAATGAGATAAACAGTAAATTAGGTGTAAGCATCATGCTGAGGGCTTGAAGAGATGGAATTTATTCCATTTGTGGCAGGAATTAGGTTCTAGTGAGTAAGACAGCGAGTGAAAAAAATACTGAAAAATACCCTGGAGCTTCAACCAGTTTCTTAATGTTGAGCTTTGGGACTCTGTGGTGTTGCAGCTAAGTCTACGTGGTTCCTGGCTTGGCAAGAAGATGCCTTAGTATCTTTTGTGGCCTGTGGAGACCATAGGACTCTGAGCACAGAAGAGAATGTTTCCTGTTAATCCACACGACCCAGGCAGCTCCACTCCATCATTAACACACTCAGGCCACATCTCATGCAGCCCAGTCTGCCATACTAACCCACTACAGTCTCAGCAAAAGCTGCATATGCAAGCCACTTTGTTATTTTAGATTTTGTAGCTTTTGGGAATTATACATTGTTATCTTTATTACCTTCAGCAAGAATAATTGGTTGACCTTAAAGGGTAGTAGAAGGGGGAAAAGAATGATGTAGTATATAAAGCGAGTATGGTAAATGCTTGTAGGTAGATTAAAAGGTGAGCAAAATGCATAAATTGGATGAGATTGTCTGGTTTTATCTAGAAGGAGATTTCTGATTTAAAAGAGAAGGGTAGTGTGCATGGGATAGAAGAGTGACATATGAAACTCTTTTAAAACCAACTGGTTGTGCTTTTATTCCCTCAGTTACTTTTTTATTTCTTTCTTTTGTAGAGGGTTGACTTTAGATGATGAACTAAAACAAGGATTTGTAGCCCACATAAACACTGATTTAAGGCTGGGTGCAGTGGTTCATGCCTGTAATCCCAGCACTTTGGGAGGCTGAGGCAGGAGGATCGCTTGAGGCCAGGAGTTAGAATCCAGCCTGGGCAACATAGTAAGACCCTACCTCTAATTTTTTTTTTTAAATAAATAAACTTACGTTTCTGGGAAAAATATGTTTGGTTGGTAAAATATACTGCATGTTGACAAAATGTCGCTGGCACCTGCCAGGTGGTGAGAATCCCCACTATTAGTCAGCATCTGGAAAAAATAATAATCCTGCACAGGAATGTAAATTCCAAGAGAAGAGAAACTTGTTTTGTTCATTGATGTATCCTAAGTGCCATGAATACCACTGGTACATGGGAGGTGCTCAATAAATATTTGTCAAATGAATGACTGCAATGCAAAGAAAAGGAGCTGAGAAGTCTGCCTCTGTTCTAGTTACGATTCCACAGAGCCTCCTCGACTTGGACATTGGAGGAAGGTTTGGCAAGCATGTCCCATTATTTAGCATGCCCCATTATTTGCATGCAGGGGTTCTATTCCTTGTAATTTTGACAAAACAAAGCAAAAAACCAAAAATGACTAATGTGTTAAAGGAGGGATGTTTATTGCATACAATGGGCATGGAATAATTGATTGCATATAGCATAAATTGTTCTCAACCTGTGACGGTTAGTATTAATATTTTTATCACCAACTCATCAACAAGTTGGATAAGGTTATACAGCGTGTGTCAGAATGCTTAGGCTTCACTCAGTTCTAACCTTCTCACCATGAGATTGAGGAAGTGCCTTCCAATTCTGAAATCTGTGGCCATGTCCCCACCACAGGCATTTTGTTAATGGTCTCAGTTTTCTGATAGGTGATTGGAATCCATGAAGCCTCATAGTCATTGGAAAATACGTGAATCTCTCCAATCCTTCATTCCCACTGAATCTTTACAGGGTTATAAAATGAGATATTAATCTGTGGCAAATCATTTCTGTTACCTCATTTGTATTTTTAGATCTCTAATTATGAATTCATTCATTCAACAGATACTAACTGTTGCATAGGTACAGTCCCTGTCTTCCAGGAAGCCATGGTTTATAAGGAAGTCAGACAGGTATATGCACAATTATGATACACTGTGATAAATGCTCTAATAGAAATATGTATAGGGTATAAGGCTGTAAAAAATTTCATTTTATGACTGCTTATAAATACAGAAATCGACATATTATAACTGTAGTTACTGACAAATCCAGATTACGTATAAGGAAGCATTTGTAGGTCATGAATTAAGGAACTAATACCTCAAATTAAATCCTCATATTATTAAATTGTGTATGAATTGTGATACGTTTCCTTGTTGGAAATTATTTGGCATCTATAGACATAGTTTTAGTTTTTAAATATGTTTTACTAGAAAGTCTTGTCCGAATATAAAATCTAATTTTAAGCCTTTCTATCTGTATTAAAAACTCATGCTATTGTATTATATTACCACTATGTGGGATTCTAAGGTCCAGGTGATGCCACTGCCTGTGAACCTGATTCTTCCTCAGTAAGATGATCCCATCTGTGCTGACAAAGGAAGTCTTTATTTTTAGGACAGTTATTGCTATGGTTACTGTGAACCACAGAGTTGGCCTTCAGTACTATGTCACTGAACAGTTAGTATTATATTTCTCATGAAAATTCTGAAACAAGAAAATAAATAAAATATATATATATATAGCACAAGAAGAGCTATACTCATGAAACATTTCTTATATGTGTCATTCAAATGTGAAATATTAAAAAAAATTTGTTATTCTATAATAAGACAGAATGCCTGTATTTTAAATGTATTTAAAATTATGACAGTAAATTTAGAAAGCTGTTTGATTAATTTCCATATAAACAGGAAAATATATATTAAATGCTGTTATTATTTTCAAATTCAGTTTGAAAATTAAAATGAGAGTAGGTGGAACATTTGCAGGCAGTGCTTTATTTGTAATAAGACAATTAATAATTTATAAATAGCATAATTGGTAAAAGTATAAAAGCAAACTATTTCTTTTTAGCCATAATTTGCTTTGAAGAGAACTGTGTGGCACATTATTAAGAATTATTCTTTCAGCTTTAAAATACAAAATGAAAATACATGACTTTTCCAAATGGCACAAAATCTTCTGATTTTCATTTTAAGTGTACATGTTCTTATTTTGTAATGTTCTTATTTTGTAACACATGCCCAAAAACGTAAGTCTTTAGCAATAACCAAAATTCTTTTCAGTTAAGTTTTGTAATTTGGGGCTGTATTTCCAAAGAGTTACTTCATTTTGTTGCATGAGAAATTAAACAGAAAAATACACAGACTTTAAGATATGGGGATTTTGTTTTTTGTTTTTTACTGCTAAAGCTGTTTTAAATAGTTTATATGTATCAGAAGCAATTCAGTCTAATACAGTATATGGCATAAATAATTTGATCTTTAAATGAGTTAGCATTTTAGATAGTTTATATATTTATAATAATGATATAATATAAATAAAATACATATTTTATATAACATAATTTTAATAAATTTAAAATTAAATTCCTCTTTACAGTAAATCCTTTCTGATAGGATTTCTGACAGAATCATAGGCAAGTGAATGCAAAAATGTCTGTTTTTCTCACCAAATTGATGTTGAGGTAAACCAGGACTCACTTAAGGGATTCCACTCATTAGTATAGCTGATCGAATTTGAGTACTTGTAACTGGAGATTCTAAGGGCCACTGAGGATTATATCAAATTGTGAAACTCATGCTGCCAACTGAGTGAGAGGCCACCCATGAAACAGCGTTTAATTTTTGTTGATAAACTACC
>RJWJ010031730.1:0-19004 GCA_004363605.1 Indri indri
TTGTCCAATTAATTTCTTTCTATTTTTGGTAGAGACGGGGTCTTGCTCTTGCTCAGGCTGGTCTCGAACTCCTGAGCTCAAACGATCCACCCACCTCGGCCTCCCAGAGTGCTAGGATTACAGGCGTGAGCCACCACGCCCGACCAGGCAAGTTTCTTAATAGCTGTGCCTTAGTTTCTCTATCTATCAAGTGAGAGTATTTTTATTAACCTGTTTCGTAGCATTGTTGTGAGGATTAAATGCTTTAATATTTGTAAATTGTATGGCTTGGGGCCTATGGTAGTAGCATGGTGTAAGCTGTTACTCAGCCAAAAAAGTTGGCTCTTAGAATTTTGGTGTTCACTGCCAGGCGTCTTTGGCTCTACCGTTCCCCTGTTCGATTCAGTGTGGGTTTTTTGTGTATGCATGTGTTTTTGTTTTTTGTTTTGTTTCTGTTTTTTCTTTTAGAAGCATATCTGATCTGAGATTTGGGTTTTTTTTTGAGATATGGTCTTGCTCTGTTGCCCAGGCTGTAGTGTAGTGGTGGCGTCATCATAGCTCATTGCACCCTGGACCTCCTGGGCTCAAATGATTCTCCTGCCTCAGCCTCCTGAGTAGCTGGGACTACAGGCATGTGCTACCATGCCCTGCTAATTAAAAAAATTATTTTTGTAGAGGCGAGGTCTTACCTTGTTGCCCAGGTTGATCTCTAGCTTCTGGGCTCAAGCCATCCTCCTGCCTCAGCCTCCCAAAATGCTGGGATTATAGGCATGAGCCAGTGCACCCAGCCTGATGCAATGTTTTGATTCACTGTTAGGTATTCTAGAATACAACTTTAAGTTGGGTGCTGTATTTTTTGAGTTCGTAACTATCCGAGTTGTGAGGAACAGTATTTTATTAGACATGCTCAGGAGCTTTCAGCTAAGAAGCAGGGAGACTTGGGGGATATTGATACTTGGAAGAAATATTTTTGAGAACTTATTTGTTGCCAGCTAAGAATGAGGGCTTTCCAAGAGCTTGCCCCAGATTTGAAACAGAAGGAGCAAACAAGGGCCCTTAGGATGATAGTTGTTCTTAGCCACTCTGTTCTGCCATCCCTTGGCCTCCACCAGGTTTCAGGCATCACCAGCAATTTGGGGCAGCAGCTGCAGTGCTTCCTAACCCCTCTGTGAGGGCAGCTGGTTGGAAGACCCAAATACACAGAGAAGACAAACTGACAGTGGCTCATTGGAGTCAGTAGGTCACACCCAGCAGGTTCCTCTCTGGATTCTCTGCTTCCCTTTTTGTATCAGCTGTCTCAGCCTGTTAAATACTTGTAGTAGGAATCCCTCTGGATTCCCCTCTGCACCTGTGCCTTCCTGGTCTGGGTATATACGTGCAAACAAGATGGCCCAGCTGGTGACTGAATAACAAGATGAAGTGCATATTGCTTGGATTTTGTTGTTGTGGCTTTTTCCTCTTCCCCTCTGTGTCAGTGAGAGCAGAAGAGGTATGTGCCCTTGGCGTTCATTAAATCACTCAAGGGTTACCCAGCAGCAGGCATGATTAGAAGCCTTTTAATATTGATTGCTTTGGTATCAAGTTCATTCACTTTTCTCCTTTGCCCACATCAAGGTGCTATATGTAAAATGGGCACAGGAGGAAGCCCTGGTTAGTATATAAGGAATGACTTTGTTTTCACTGGGAATCGTACAGAGTGAAAGGAGAGGCAAGTAAGTGCAGATTGTCATGCGCAGTCATTTCAGTTAAGCCACGCGCACATTAGTAACAGATTATTTGTAGGTTCGCCTGAACTAGGTGTGTTTTTTTTTCTTTTTTGGAGAAAAGGCATAGAAATTTATTATTAACGTGTACATGGGGAGAACCACAGGATGATTACCCTGAAGCCAGTGTGTTCTTAAACTTTATTCCTTGGGATGCTAACCAGTTAGTGCTCCAGTTTTGAGTGGTAGCGACACCAGCAGCTATCATATTGGCATTTAAAATGGGTGTAGTGTGGGTGGTAGTCATTCAATTTTTAAAAATTGCAATCCTGATGACCCTCACAGACCTAAAAAGCACACCCTGCATCTTCTCTACTGAGGGCAGCTTTTGTTGATTCCCTCTGGTGGTTTGACAGTAACCCATAAACTTACTAACTTAGAATAATTGGCCCATTTATAGGTATACAGTCATTTACAAAATATGTGGGAAAATTTAGATTTGTACAACAGCTAAATTGTAGGTAGAGTGATAATCATTTGCTTTACAAAAGAAGGCTTATCCACGTTCTGCACGAGTTTTCATGCCCAAAAAGAGCAAGGTAATCTTCCTCCCCTTCTGATCCCAGTTTTTGGAAAGGAAACACTTCTAGATTCTTTTTGTGAGAGCAGTCTGCCCCATGCTTAACTGATGTGATCCTCTGTAGGAGAAATTTACCCTATCTGTACAACTTCCTGGTAAAAGCAGATCCCTGTAGCTGAATATCAGGTTGAAGCATTCTTCAGATTGCCATGAAAATACAGCCTATAAACTGACCAGTGGAGGTTTCAGGGTTTGCAGTAAGTCCAGATCCCTAAAGGAAAACTGCAGATTGAGGATACTGGGGGCAACCTGAAAGACATACAGTCAGCTTGCACTCATTTCTGGTGACTCTTACAACTCCCCCTTACGTCATTCAGCATTTGGGATCTGTTTGCATTAAAGTTAAAATGGAGAATCTAGTCCATTCTCCTTTGCTTTCAGAGGTTTTAGAGATTTCACAGTTGGTATTTTAGGGGGGCAAGGGGGTATACATTTTGAAATCATTGTTCTGTAATCAGTGTGTCATTGTTACTCAGACTGTCTAAATAATCACTTCTGGCTGAGATTTATATCCATTTTATTCTGCTTCTGGCAAAAATTCAAAAGTGCCTCTTCTCTCAGTTTTTTTTCCCCCCTCCTCTAGCTTAATTTGTCAGTTCCATTCTTAAACATTCTGCATAGATGCCTGGTTTTCTGAGCCAGCTCCTCTCTTACTAAATGGGGTGATGTTATATTTTTAAGCTACTATGTAGGTGACAAGGACATTTTACTCTTTGAGCACTCAGACTATCTAGTCAACACAAGCTTTATGGAAGCAGCTTTGACCCAGCACTGGGAGATGACTTTGGTTTTCAGGGATAAACACTTTTAAAAGGGATTGAGACTTCAAAGTGAGATTCTCCTGCCTGCTCATGAGGTTAATGCCTGCCTGACCACTAGCTGCTTCCCAGGAGCTCTGCTACCCTCCAGTTTTTCCTTTTTCTTTAAGGACTTCAGATTTTCTAAGGGGTTGTTTGGAAGGTGAGACTTAAGGAAACTCCTCCTTATTACCAGGGTTTTCTTGGTGCCTGAGTAAGTGTTACTTGTTGCTCCTTAAGATACACCATCAACAGTTCTCTTTTACTAGAAACTGAGTGCTATCAAGCCATGAGGCTTTCTTGTCACAGCCGGAATTGCCACTGCTCTGAATGCTGTCAGCCCTGCACATTGTTTGTCTGTAGTGTTGTAGCCTGGTGGGGCCAGGGTGGCAGCCATGCTTAAAAGATTATTTATATGTTGCTGCTGTATTTGCCCATGTCTTGGAGACCAGGTGAGAAAGGAGCTCTGGGTTCAGATCACTGCAGAGTTTTGCTTTTCTTCCCTCTCTTGCCTGTGGAGGCTGAAATGACCACACCTATGAGGTAGCCGTTCTGTGTTCACATCCCCTTCTCAGACAATCTTTGAAACTTAAGCAGATATGAGACTACTCGGCTTACCTAAGTCGATTGAAGGCCCCCTTTTCTCTTCTTCATAGTCAGACCTAAGCTTCAGTAAAGCGATTCATCTTACCAACAAAGAATTAGACACTTTTACTTTTTCTCCTCTATAAAACTGGTTTATGGTTTGAGAGGTCACTATAAAAGCAGCATATACATATTTAAAGATTCCAAGCATCTAGGTACTTTTGGAACATTGTTGGAGGAATAATCCCTCTTTGTATTTAAGGAGCTGATGTTTAGGGACAAATTGTGTGCTCCGTGTGTGTTTGTGCACGTGTGTTTAGTGTGCTGCAGCATCATCATACGTGGCTGTTTATGTTCATGGATCTGAAAAATCTCCAAGTCATTTTTTTGACTTTTAGGCGCATTATTTACCTTTCATTTGTTTTAACTGCCTTGTCCAGCATATTTATTTTGTCTTACACTCAAACAAATTTCTACTTCTGGAGTCTCTAGCAACCAGTAATGTGGAGTGGGGACCAGCAATGTGCTGGAGGGTCCATATGCATTGAAGGGTAGAGGGTACCTAGTGTTGGGTGGAATTTGCTAGATTTTAGTAGACTACCAGATTTTACTAGATTTTCTTTTGATCGGTTTGTGATTGTTCCACCAGAGGGCAGTGAAGGAACAGACACGAGGCAGAGTTCAGACCAGTCCTTTTCCTAAAGAGCAGGACAGGGTTGCCTTCAGCTCAAGTAAAGGTGAACGATATCCAAGATTAGGTTTACTTGAGTCCTGGTTCCCCATAAATAATGGTACTGGGAAAATAGAGTCTTTAGAGCTCCAAATTGTGGTCTGTGAAGGTTTGGTATACATTAATTTTTAAACCTGAGGCTCTAGCACAGTAGCTGATAAAAATTCTTAATTTTATCCTTGAAATAGGAATGGACGCATCACCTTTTATCTCTGATCATCACTTCCCATCACATCACACAGCCCCCCAGTCACACTCTATAATGTTAGCCTGCTTTATTTTCTTCCCAGCACTTACCACGGTCAGAAATTATCTTGTCGATGCTTTTGTTTACTTATATATGGTCTGTTTCCCCCACCCCTCTTCAGGCTGTATCTCTAGCATAGTGAGTGTCTGGCACGTGGTAGGCATTCAGTAAGTTTTGGAAGGAAGGAATGTTTGCTAGAAATAGCAGTAACTGTTCAGGTATGTTGTGGTTTTTTTGGTTTGTTTCACTTTTCATCTCTGAGAAAACAGAATCTGTCCTCCAAACCAATCTTTCCTGGTCTCCTTTCCTCAGCTTAGGTCCTGACTGTTGGGAAGAATGAAGATGAATGCTTTTCTGAGTCTCTTTCCTCTCTCCCACCCTAGCTTGCCAGCAAAGCACGGACAGAGAAAGAGGAGAAGCTGAGCCAGGCCTATGCAATCAGCGCTGGTGTCTCCCTAGAGGGCCAGCAGCTCTTCCAGACCATTCATAAGACGTGAGTCGGGGGAGCAAAGGGTCCCTGGCAGAGGGGTGATGCTATTTGGCTGTGCCGTCTGGTGGCAGACTTTTGGGTGGGGGTCTTCCTGAAAGTCTCCTAGGAAAGTGGGTAGAGTATTGGCAATACACTGGCATCCAGAGCTGTGGGTGCTCATTGCCACCTTTCCACACAGAAGAATAGTATAATCACGGACAAGTCGTCCTCTCTAGGCTTTAGTTTCTTGTCTATAGTACTTAGTTTTGGATTACGTTATCCCTAAGAGTCCCTTCCAGACCTAGTAGCCCGTAATTTAGAACTAGTGATGTCTTTCTCTTCTATTATTTTGTCACCCGTTGTACATTTCTCTAAAAGCTGATACAGTTTTAGTAAGGGAAAGTTATATCTATATCACTTTTCCCAGTCGTAGACTGAGATGAACACAGGGAGTTAGGGAGAGCAGAAGGCCACCTCTTACCACCTCTTAAAAGGCATTTTGTCACAGCAGAAGTCATTTGACTCTCCACTGGCTTCCCTAGCTGCTGAAAAACTGGAACATTTGACACCTCTTGCTCCCCCGCTGCCTTCTGTTACCCTGTTTAGCCAGGGTCTGGTGCACAGATGGCAGCTGGCATCAGAGCTGTTTGAGGCCATGGTGTGACTATCTGAACATTTACAGGTATGCAAAGGAATCTCTTAGTAGCATCAGCTGCCCTGGGGTTCCCCAAGTGTGAACTGGAATGGGTTTCCCAGTTTGGCAAGTGCCCAGCTGTCTGATAATTTAGAGGGGCCAGTTTGAGGAGAGGCTCCCATTGTAGGTGATAGGGGGCAGAGTACAGATCACAATAAGATGTGTAGTTTGTTTTCTTGGCTTTGTAAAGGTGGTATTTCTCCCTAGGCCAAGGGTTGGCAAACTAGTCCAGCGGGCCAAATCTTCTCATTTGTTTATGTATTGTCTGTGGCTGCTTTTGCACTCCTATGGCAGAGCTCGGTAGTTGTGACACAGACCATATGGCCTACAAAGCCTAAAATATTTACCAAGTGACCCTTGATAGAAAAAGTTTGCCAGCCTCTGCCCCGGGCTGTATCTAAGTTGAATCTAGTGGCCTGAGCCTAGTTGTCTATTTGTAACAGAATTTAGTTTGCACTTCTGGGGCTACTATCAAATTTTTTGTGGTTCTCCAGGTCCCTGATGCTTCAGAGTAACAGTTCTGGGCTCTTCTCAGAATAATGTGCATGAGTTTCATTGCTTTCCTAGCCCGTGGTGCCCAGGCAATGTTTCTTGGCTGCTCCTCTCTATGGGCTGCTGGCATCTAGTTGTTGGCTGAGTGGTGAGCTGGGAACTCGGGGTCAGCCTTCTGGAGTAATTTATTCAACAGGCAAGAGGTGCAAGGTGCCCCCAAGAGGTAACATTTCACCTGTTCTCTTTTCTTTCCAGCATTAAAGACTGTAAATGGCAAGAAAAAAACATCGTAGTCATGGAAGAAGTTGTTATTACACCCCCATATCAAGTGGAAAACTGTAAAGGCAAAGAGGGGAGTGCACTGAGCCATGTACGCAAAATAGTAAGTAAAGGAACTGGGAAACTGTAGGGGAGAGAGGGTTCTTCGGCCTTGACCCTCCTCCACCATCAGAGCAGGACATTGTGCTACAGTACCTGCCCCCTCTAGCAGCCCTGCCTGGACTCCCTGCTTTCCCTGCGCTGGGGCTCTGTAGCTGTGGCTTCGACACTCCTGTGGGGATGGATCCAGTGGGCGATGTGTAATAAAGTGAGTGGTCGATCCTGTGTCCTTTGCCACATGGCTTTTTGGAATTAGCTAGACCATTCCATGGTTTGGGGCCTGAACAATTCCTCTCTTCCCAGGCTGAGTTCTTCTCAGCTGCAGGTGTCCTTCTAGGAAGGGCTGGTCGGTATAAACCAGTTGCTCTTGGTGTCTTATGTCACCTGACTTACTAGATTGAGTTATAGAATCTATAAAAACAAACTTGGGAAAAAAAAAAACACTCCTATCCTTTTTTTTTCTCTGAGGGATATCAAGAGACCCACATTGTAGATGTGAAAAGAATAAGACTAATTCCCCACCGGCTGTGCATTCTGTACTTACGTAAAGTAGGGAGGAGTAGTTTGGGTCATTTTAATCTCCCGTCATTTTATATTTTAGTTTGTAGATTCAACTTCTAACTAGTCTTAGTGGAACTGCAGAAAATGTTGCCGAAACAAGAGGGCCTCGCCTGCCTGTGGTTGGGAAGGGCGAGGGCATCTGAATGGGGGACAGGGCTGTTGAAGCCTAGACTGGATTGTTTGGGAAACCTTGCTTGCCTGTCTCCATTTCTGACCTTGGCCGCCTGATCTCTTTCAGGTTGAAAAACATTTTAGAGACGTGGAAAGCCAAAAGATACTGCAACGTTCACAAGCCCAGCAACCACAGAAGGAGGCTGCCCTGTCATCCTGAGTCCATACACATGGAGGACTCTTCCAGCATCCAGCCAAGGAGGCAGTGGTGGTGGCTTCAGCGGAGGCAGGCCGGGGGAGGGAAGGGATCCTATATGTCCTGTTGGCTCTTGTTAAAAAAGGGTCAGCATTTCCAAATCTTAGACTTGAACAAACAAAACACCCAACAAAAAAGAACAAGAGAATAATTTAAAAGTTGAATCATTACTTGACTAACAGACTTTGGTCCACCATGTCCTTTTCACAGCCCCCTTCTGGAACAGTCACCTTGTTAATTTTATTTTTGAAACTTTCCCGCTCTGCCCTTTTACTTCTGACTTTCCTTTCCTAGTCCATTCCTGCCATTCTGTTTTTATAAGTGGCTACACTTGCCTTCTGAGTGATTGAAAGAAACTTTTACATCTTTTCTTCCAAAATAAAAGTAACAAGCTGACTGTGATTCTTAAGTTGAGACCAGAGCAGCAGACAGAGGTCTCACTTTAATTTTTTCTTTTGTTTTTCCTTTCTTTTTTTTTTTTTTTCTTTTTTTGCACAGGGCATGGCTTGAATTAGTTTTATTTTTCTTAACTTTAAATATATATATGAAAATATATATTAAAATGTTCTCTAAATATTTTCTGCTTCTTGCAGGTCTCTTTTTACTAGATCATGGCCACTCTTCCCACCTCATCCCTCCGAAAATAAAAATGTATTGCCCTCCCTACCAACCATAGCCAGGCAACTAACTTGAGTTCACAGCACGAATCTCCTGCAGCACTTCATAGAGCCAGTGTATGCAGATGGGATTTGGCTTTGAGGGTTCCTGATGGCTTTTTAGTCTTTTATGTGTATCAGTCTCACATTTGGCCCAAACCTCAGGATTCTCCCTCTGCCTTTTGTCTTACTTCATGGTACTAGAAGAACCTCCTTACCATTCTCTCCAAATGGGAGAGTCCGCTGCCCTTTCTCCTGTGCCTCTGCGGGAAGGGCTCTTTTGCATGGCACATCTTAGCCCCTCCTCCTTGAGGGATGGTTTTCTTTTATAAGAAACCTGGAGTCCATCTACCCTGACTTCTCTTGAAATCTGTATCCAGAGCCACTAGCCCAGGAAAAAACTTGGGTGACCTGCAGTTTCTCTTCCTCTGCCATCTTCCTGCTCTTATGCCCCACCTCTACCCCCCTTTAATTTTACAAGCTTATGACAGTTTGTATTTGCTCAGCCAATGGGCAGAAAACCTAGAAAGAATTTCTGGACTTTAGCCCACCAGTTTGTCTGGTTTGACTAACCTGCTGAGAGCTAAAACTGGCATCCATTGCCCCTGTGCCTTCAGGCGGACTCATGGGGCAGAGTATGCCATCATCTGATTATCAGGCACCGAGTGGGATATGGGTGATGCTCATATGACTGGCTAGAGCTTTGGGGGTGGGGTGGGGGTTAACTATTTTTTTGGCCATGATCTCTTTCCCCTTCCTTTTTTTTTTAATTAAATAAATGGATCAAAATTAAATAATTCAAGCCCTGCCTTCAAAATGAGATTTTTTTTTTTTTTAGTATTGTTTAGCAAAAACAATAAAACCCAAATTTTTTTAACCATCACTCATGTCTTGGGTTTGTGCATACTTTAGAGGCCTCAGAGGGAGGGGATCTGAGGCATCCAAGGAGGGTGTCTGTCTGGTTTGACCTTCCTCTCTAGAGTCTCTGCTTCCTACTCTTCACCCCCTCTTTTCAGCTCCTGAGAATTTATCCAGGAATACACTACCAAGTGTTTACTTTCAGCAGGGGATCCAGGGTTTGGAGTTGTGCGTAAGTGGAGTGTGGGGGAAAGGGTGTGGGTACCTACATGAGGCCGTTCGTCACAGGACCTTGGAGGCACAAATGATAGAAGAACTGAGGAAACTCATGTCCACCTGCCACTGGTCAGAACTTGATTTAAAGAACTGAGCCTCTGATTTAGTCTGCACGGGAATGTAGACTTTTGGAGAAGGTAAAAGAGGGAGAAGAGAAGACACCATGGAAGATCTGGAAAACCTAAGAGGTGCGGTTTAAAGGAGTGACGGTGATTTAGTTAGTGGGAGACAGCAAGCCTGGGAGGAAGCTCTGTGCCGTGCATCCCGCACCTTCACCTTCCTCCCCATTAGTTTCTGGGTCTGTGAATGGGGGAAGTGGGTGGCAACTAGTTTTGGCAGGAAGCACTTTTGACTCCTTAGATTTAGTTTCTAAAATGATGTGGAGGAGCTGAATGTGATGGCTTGTTCCTGTAATCCCAGCTACTCGGGAGGCTGGGGTGGGAGGATCCCTTGAGGCCAGGAATTTGAGACCAGCCTGGGCAACAGCGAGATCCCCTTCTCTTAAAAAAGAAAAAAAAAAGTAGCTAGGCCTGGTGGTTCGTGCCTGTAGTCCCAGCCATGTGAGAGTCTGAGGTTGGAGGATTGCTTGAGCCCAGGAGTTAAAGGCTGCAGTGAGCTGTGATCATGCCACTGCACTCCAGCCTGGGCAACAGAGTGAGACTCTGTCTCTTTAAAAATAAAAATAAAGGGCCTGGTGCGGTGGCTCACGCCTGTAATCCTAGCACTCTGGGAGGCCAAGGCGGGCATATAGTTTGATCTCAGGAGTTTGAGACCAGCCTGAGCAAGAGCGAGACCCTGTCTCTACTAAAAATAGAAATTGGCCAAACAACTAAAAATAGAAAAAAAAAAAAATTAGCCGGGCATGGTGGTGCGTGCCTGTAGTCCCAACTGCCAGGGAGGCTGAGGCAGGAGGATCGCTTGAGCCCAGGAGTTTGAGGTTGCTGTGAGCTAGGCTGACGCCACAGCACTTGCCCCAGACAAGAGAGTGAGACTCTGTCTCAAAAAAAATAAAAAAGAGGGAAGTATAAGCAGTTCAAGAGGTGGGGTTAATATGGGTGAAAAGGCAGGCGGAGAGGTATAGAAGAAAGGACAAGGGCTTTGAGACGTAAATCACTGGGTTCAAATCCGCACACCTCCATTTGTGACTGGATAAGTCATTTCATTTTTCTGAGCCTTAATTTCCCTACTGTAAACGTGGAAATAGTACCCATATCCAGGAATTGGTATGAAGGTTAATAAGATATTAAAATGCCCAACACTTAGAAGTTGCTTTGTAAATGTTAGTATAAATAAATGTTAGGTTGCTCTTTGGCTGGTTAAACCTGGAAGTGAGATTGGATTAGGTGATTTTCAAAAGTTCCAACTTTGCTTCAGAAGCCTTCGTTTAGGTGGCATTTTAGCCTCATACATTGAGGGTAATATGTAAAGTATTTGGGCAGATCTGGTTCAGGCAAGGGAAGGGGCCTCAGAACCCTACCCTCTGTCTCTCACAGATCCCACCCCTGCCCCTTCTCTGGAGTCCCGGAGGACTGCCACTCGTTCTTCAGAAAGAAAATGAGTTCCACTGAGGACAAGTGACTTGTCCAGAGTGCCCCAGCTGCCTGTGGTGGCAGAACTGGAACAAAACCCCAGGCCTTACCCACTCATGGGCTCTTAACGCACTGTGACCTTCCAACTGATGGCATGTGTGTACTGCTCACTTTTGTTTGCCAGGTTTAGGATGAAGCACAGAAGACTGGTGAGGGTGGCAGAAATTGCCCCCTAGATTGAGAGGACACTGAACTGTGGAGGAGTGTGGTGCAGAGAGCTTGTGTCTGTGATGCAGCGTGTGCAGGCAGTTCTGCAGTGTCTCCTTGGCTTGGCTTTGGGGCATCCTCCCTCCTCCCCAAATGCACACACCTCTGTATCCCAGCGCCTGATTACCTCCCCACCACTGCATGCACATGCCTCTGGGGTTACTGCCACTTAGACCATCCAGTCATCAGGGTAAAGACAGCCTTACTGCAGTGAGTTGATAATGGATCTGTGCTAAGTCTGGGCAACATTGCTGATTTCTATTTGGTGTTTTGAAAATTGCTCAAGCACTTTGCTATTAGTTCAATGGCTCCAGCCTGGGAAATGCTGATTGAGGGTAAAGGCTCCTTGACATTTTTGAAATGAAGACTGTGTGTGTCAAAATCTGTTCTCCCATAAGACAAAGGAAGTAGAGGCATTTTAGTCATACACAGAGGCTACTCTGGTGAGAATGTGTGGTGCCGGAAGCTGAAATGTACAGATGAGTGGTGGGGACAGTGGCAGTAGTTAAGAGCGTGAGAGGGAGCTGGTCACCTGGGTTGGAGGGTGGTTATGTTTACATGGTAAATGTGCTGGAGGCACATCATTGCTGGAGGCCGCTGGTGCCAGAGAATTCCCCTTTAAGAAACTTGGAATCATGAGCATGTACTGCCTGAATTTTAGGGGTTTAACACAATGATCAGATAAATAGCACAAAGTACCTACAGGTGAAAAGGGGATGTTACCGAGCTGCTCTAATAAAGTTTCGAAAGGAATTCGTTCTTTTATATTACAGAAAAACTAGAAAATAAGGCAAAATATTTTCCATCTACTACCCCCCAAAACATTAACATCTTTTATATCCTTTTACATTCTTTCCTATACAAATCATGTTTTCTAGAATGTCAGAAGAAACTTGCCAACTTGTTCCTCATCCCCAGCCTACAAAGTTATTAAATCAGTGGTATGCTCCAATTTGCTGGCATTTTAAAATTGATGTATTGAAAAGGTATGGGGCTAGCTGATCTCTAAGATTACTCATAACCTCAGTGATCCCTCTTACCTATCTTATCCCATAATGCCCTGCTTCAGAGCCACCTGTGAAGCCATCCTTGACAACTGGAATGGAGGGTGATCCCTACAATACTTTTATATCACTCATGTCAATGTGGCTTGTATGATTGCCTTTGAGTTTTTGGTTTACGTTTATCTTTAGTGGTCTAATGGGGAGTCTTGAGGCTCTAAGGCAGGGAAAATGACATACTCAGTTTTGTATTATTCACTAGTACCCTGCTGTTGGTAAGACCAAAAGAGTTTTAAAGTCATCAGTATAATAACTGGAAGGGCTGCCTGAGCCAAGATGAAGGTAATCCAGAAGTAGGCTTCGAAGTTCAAGTTTGGAGAGAGGACAAGGGATCACTAAAGGACATGGGAGAAGGGGAGGAAAGTTCCACTGGGAACCAGCAGGGATCTCCCTCAGGTTTCTCTAGTGCCAACTTTGGCAGCTGGGACCAAGTCTGGTTAGATTGTGGACCCCCTTCCTACCTTGCCTCTCTGTCCTATTTTCCTAAATTTTCAATTTTGTTGAAAAATCTAAATTGGAAGTAAGTTTCTTTCTGAACTGGGGGGGCGAGGCAAACCTAAGGCATATTTTCTGTGACTTCTCAACTAACCTGTCCTTTTTCCTTGACTAATCCTCAGTGTTAGACAAGGACTTACGGGTCTTCAGTAAAGGGGCCAGCCAACAAGTCGTGGATTCTTTTACTCATCTGGCCCCTTTTATTCTGTCTGCGAGCGTGAAGTTGTTGCTTATGCTTACTGGAGGGAGGAGTATGTACCACTCTAGAGATGATATTCTATGGATGCCCTCTGAGATGTGATTTAAGCTGAAGTCTGAAGAACAAGATGCCAGCCAAGAGTGCTCAGATAGAGGGAACAGCAAGTGGTAAAGTCAAGGCTTACAAGAGTTTGGGATGTTCAGGAAATGACAGGAGACGGGTGAAGCCTGGTGAGCAAGGTGATAGAGAAGTAGGCAGAGCCAGGTGGCGCAGGGCCTTATATTAATAGTTATCCTGGAGACTGGATTCTGTTGGCTCCACAGGCAGCCAGGAGAGGGTTTTTGGCAGTCAAGGGACTTACCTAATGTCCGATGGCAGCAGTGGAAGAAGGGGGCTGTTGCAGTAGTCCAGGCAGGAGATGGAGGTGGTGGAGAAGTGATCTCAGAGCCGATGGGCTTGCTGATGGACGGAATGTGAGGACAAAGGTGGTGAGGGACAGAGAGGAACCAAGAATGACCTCTACGTAGATGGCAGACAGTGGAGGAGGCAGAGGTTTGTGGAAGAATCTGGAGTTCTGTTTTGCCATTTTGTCTTGCCCAGGAAACACTGAAGAGAAGATGGCAAATGAATAGCTGGATAACAAGCCTCAAGTTCAGAGAAGAGCAGACTGGAGCGAGATTTAGTAATCGCTACCATGGGAACTCTGAAATGGGAGGGTTGGGATCCTTGGCCACGGTGGGTAGATCTGCCTCTGGTAGGATGGGGGCTCTTCCTCTATTCTAAGAGGAAGAAGGGAGAAGAGAGTAGAGTTGGAGGTGAGTCTGTAGGTTTGGCAGGGAGGTGAGGGAGTTTCTGTCTGGTGGCTCAGCTAACATGTCAGAGAAATGTGCTAAGATTACTGAGTGTCCTTTAGAAGTGTGTGCTCTTGCATTTAGGGTGTAACCGGGCACCCATTGTGTGACTCTGGTGCAGACACTGAGAAAGTGGGTGGTTGGGTACAACCAGGGTGGGAGATTTATCAGGTCTATACTATGGAGGGTGAGGGCAGTTGAGCTGAGGATATTTATACAAGGGAGTTGAGTATATTATCCCATAAATGAGGCCCTTCACTCCTACAAATGGGTGCTGTCATCATGTATACTTCAGTTCTTGTTCAGATACACCTTTTCTGAAAGTGTCCTACTGTCACCCTTATGTACTGGCTACAGGCAGGATATGCAGTTGTGTAACTCAGAAGTCACCGTGTGGACAGTGTGCAAATACAGGATGCTTCCAGGACCGGGAATAGTATCAGAAGCTCAGAACAGATTTCCTAGCACTGAGAAATGCCAGGGATCTTCGAGCTCATACAGCGTAGTGCAGGTTCCCAGTTTAAATATCTCCTCTCTGTAGCATCCTCAACAGACTGCCCTCTTTGAGCACTTTCATTGATGGGGCACACATTATTTTAGAAGGCAATGTGTGTTAGCTTCTAGTTCTTAATTGTGGTCCCAGCACTGGACTTGGTCTGTGAGCACTGTTAGTACACTGGGACCATTTCCTGCAGTGCCCGGATACTACAGGGAGGGGCTTCTTGGAGCTTCTGGCAGACACGGCACACTGTTGACTCAGATGGATGTGATCTGCAACATCTGCCCAGACTTCTTCACACTTCTTCTCCAGCTTGTGTGATACAGATTTTAAATTCCTAAATACAGAAGTTACATTTGTCCCTATTAAATATAATATTTTTAACCAACTATTCCAACCTGTTAAAAGCTTTAAAAAATCTTGATTCTATACTACAGTGTACTAGGTATCCATCCCGGTGTTGTGTTATTTCCAGTTTTGATAAACTGTCTCTGTGCTTTCATCTTACCCGAAGAGATACTGTGAGATGTTTGTCTGTGAGAGCCATCTGGTCAGCCTATCAAAAAAGGAAATAAAGTCGTTTGAGTGTAACTTATTTAGTGAACTTGCATGGACACCTAGTGGTCCTCATGTTTTAGGTTAACTACTCAGACGTACATGTTTAATGAGCCCTTTTTGAGTTTTGTTAACTGTTGTGTGACTTGAAACTTGGAACTTTTGCTGAGCTCAAGGCTCCAGCAACCTTGTGTGGCTAATGTTTTCTTAAAGATTATTGACAGTGATTCCTGAAGTTTTTCCAGTATGATTTGCTCGAACCCAGATCACTTGAATTAATTCAGAGGGGGAGATCAACCAAAAGTTAAGACCCTAAGTTGGTGATAGCTCTGCTGCTTTTCCCATTCTGGGGACAGTCTGTGTTATTCACCCCTTTGCTCTTGTCTAGTTGACCTTGACTTCTTAAAGGGCTGTTTGGCTGGCATGGGAGACAGTGGCCCAGCCTTTGGGGCACTGTTGCGTCATGGTTAGAAGCCTGCCTGGATTCAGAAAGGCCTGAGTTTTGTCAGATTTCACCTCTGCCACCAATTAGCAGTATGACTTGGAAACTTAACTAGCTTTGCCTAGCTCCCTTTTCCTCACCCACAAAATGGGAGTCTCTTCCCTCAGTTGAGGATTAAATGAAGCCTTTAATGAGATGTCTGGCCCTTGGTTACTGTCCCTTCCATGTGGCCATTATTATCTCTTACAGTTTGCTGGGTGGAGCTATAGTGAGCACACTGGGAAACCGGGACAGGAGGTTTGGGCTCCTAGGGGCACAGCAGAAGCACTGGGCACGGATACCCTGTTTCGGGAGATGCTGGGCACTCCTTGAAGGCCAGGGTGGAGTGTTTTGACCTTTGGCCTCGTAGGAACAAGAAAAAGCTTTCCCTTCCTTTGTGTCCAGACAGCACCTCAGTGAATTATAGATGATGGCAGATTTCTTAGGCAGCCTGCATAGAATGAAAGAGGAGACACCTGACTCCTTCCTGACCTGAAGGAGGGCTCCAAGGGGCCTCAAGCTGCCATCCTGATGGGAGAGCCTGGGTGGGTCTCCAGAAGTGAGCGACAGAAGAGGTAGGGGGCACACACTTCTCAGGGCTGGGTCC
This sequence comes from Indri indri, assembly GCA_004363605.1. Taxonomy (NCBI): domain Eukaryota; kingdom Metazoa; phylum Chordata; class Mammalia; order Primates; family Indriidae; genus Indri; species Indri indri. Next base: position 15,977 of record RJWJ010031730.1, read on the forward strand.
TGCCCCCCTGGATACAAGGCCATAAGGCTTTGGAGATTTCATCAGCCTGTTCTGCATCCCCACCTCAGGGCTGTGGCTTCCCTGAGAGCTAGTCCCTCTACTGCTCCTGAGGGCGGGGCTGTGGCAGGAGGCCAGGCAGGCAGGAAACCAGAGCTGAGATTCTTTCCATTGCCATTCCTGGGCTGGGGCTGCACTCAGCAAGTGTTGCCAGGAACACAGGTGAGTGCATTGGACTTCTGTGGCCTTAGGCTCTGTCGTCTTGCAGAATGAGAACTCTGCAAATGTCAGCTGCATGAGAGTGACTGAGTGAATGTTTAGGAGCTGGGGAAGGCAGGGTTTCTCCTGGGGCCCTGTGGGAAGTCAGTGAGGTGGGGCGTGGGTGGGAGTAAGGAAGGGGTGCCCAGGATTAAAAGCCATCTTCCCTAATTGCTTTTCACCCTAGTTAGGGGTAAGGGCATGAGGGGTGGTTAGGGGGATCAGAATGCTGGGGTCTCAGGCTGGGATGGCTCTTGCCAGAGCTTCGGTAACAGGTAAAATTGTGGGGGATGGAGGGATTGTATTCTTGAAACCACGCTGGGGGACCCAGCAAACGCTGAGACCCCTGAATGGTATCTGTGTTTTTTTCCCCTAGCATCACCTGGGCAGAGGCCCAGGTGGAGGAGTGAGGTATGAAAGTCTCGGCATCCATGAGTGCCTGATGCCATCCTCTCCCCAGCCCTTCCTGGGGCAAGCATGGGGTGGGTGTGGCCACTCCTCCCTCACAACGGCAGTGGCCACAGTGGTAGCATTGGCCATTCTCAGGAATCTGGTGACAGCGTGCCAAGCACTGTGCACCTGCCCAACTGCAGGCAGCATGGTGGACTGTGGGGGCCTCCACCTGCTCAGCCTTCCTCCCAGGCTCCCTGATGGAGTTTGGGTCCTGGAGCTGAGCCACAATAATCTCAGCCACCTGCCAGCTGGCGCTTTCCAAGGCCTCTGGAGATTGCGGGTGCTGCTGCTTTCTCACAATATCCTGCAAAATCTCAGTGGTGGGGCCCTAGGGGACCTGAGTTTCCTGGAGTGGCTGGACCTCCGCCACAACCAGCTGACCGTCTTGCCCCCAGACTTCTCGGCCACTCTGGGCTCTTTGCTCCGCCTCGACCTCTCTCACAACCTACTCATCACCCTGGAGGCCAGCAGGCTGTGGGGCCTGGGGATCCTGGAGTAGCTCGATCTGAGCCACAACCAGCTGGCTGAGCTCTCCACAGGGGGGTTCGGTGGCCTCTTCCACCTATGCTGGCTCTCGCTGGCTGGGAGCTGGCTGCAGTGGGTGGAGGGCACTGCCCTGGTTACCATGCCACGCTTGGAGTCCTCTCTCTGGCTGGGAACAACATCAGTGAGCTGGAGGCTGAGGTGTTTGCAGGCTTGCAGGCACTGGGCCTCCTCTCTCTTGTGGGCGACTGACTGCAACACCTTGCGTTCAAGGCAGTGGCCGCCACCCAGACAGCAGGCACACGGCTGCTGCTGGCCAACAACCCCTCAACATGCGATTGTGACCTGCAGTGAGCCCTCAGGAAGCTGGATTACCTGTGGCACTTGCATGTGGTCGACCTGGGCAACTGGACATGTGCTGTTCCTGGTGGCTGGTGGGGGCGGTGCTGAGCAGCGTGGAGGCCCGGCTCTGCCTGGCTGAGACAGCCTCTGTGCTGGGCATCACAGGCACCATGCTGCTCACCGTGGCTGTGGTTACGGCTGAGCGTAAATGCAGGCAGGGCTCTGGAGAGGCTGGTGAGCTGGGGAGCTCCCTGGAGAGGTGAGGGGTGCTGCAGAGGGAGGTAAAGACAGCTGAAGGAAGTAGAGCCGAGGGAGCTATGGAGAGGAAAAGAAGTTCCTCAGAAGTCTGTGGGGCTCAGGTGTCTGCCGGGCAGGAGTGGGAGGAATGGGGGCAGCAGGAACAAATGGCTGTGTTCATTTCTCAGACCATGGGCCACCTACCTGTCCTCCTCCTCTGACCGAGCACGATGCCAGCGTCTATCCCAACTGAACACTAGGATTTGGCCCCTAGTTCTTCCCTTTTTGACACCCCTCTGGCCAACAGGGCAGTAAAAGGTAGAGAGGGACTTCAACCCAGAGGAATTGGGGTTCCGTGGGTACCAAGGAAAGCTTCCTTAATCCCAATCTCCGTATCCCTCCTCTCACATGTCCCTGGCCTCTGCTGATGGAGACTTGATTGGAAACTGGTTGCTAAGGTTACAGCGGGAGGGTGGGGCATTGTGCCTGTGGGCACAGCCCAGGCAGACTCCTAGGACTATTTTATGGACATACTGTATGCAGTCCTTGTTCTGGTCCTCAGCTCTTTAGGGCTGTGCATCTTGTCCATTTAAATCAGAGCTGGGTGAGGAGACTTGAAAAATAAAACCAATCGGAAATTGATTCTATACTATGTGCCTGTATGGTGAAGAAAACTTGCTCTGTGTGGTTGTTACTGGAGGGCAGAGGTGGTCACAATGACCTTTAACCCAGACTTTTTTTCATTTCCCTTGCCCAGAGATCTCCCCATGCCCAACACACACTTGCACAATCCCATTCCCTAGTTCTTTGCACCGATATATCCTCTGTCACACTCCTTCTGATATACCCAGGCCATATCCTAATGACTTTGTTAAAAATGAAATGTGAAAATGTGTTTTGTTTTGTTTTTTGAGACAGAGTCTCACTCTGTTGCCCGGGCTAGAGTGCCGTGGTGTCAGCCTAGGTCACAGCAACGTCAGACTCCTGGGTTCAAGCGATCCTCCTGCCTCAGTCTCCTGAGTAGCTGGGACTACAGGCATGTGCCACCATGCCCGGCTGGGTCTAGAGTGGGAGCCCAGGAACTGGAGGAAATGGACTGACTTGAGATGTCCCAAATGTCTACATTAGATCTCCCTCTTCTCTGAGGCTGCGAACAAAAGGCAGACCAAGACCAAACAGTGACTGAGTCAGGAAGCACCCCTTCCTTTGAACTTAACAGAAGCAGGGGGATTTCCTCTGGGGTGTGTGTACCATTTAT